>CAEFZX010014580.1:0-12235 GCA_903066825.1 Alfaro cultratus | reverse complement strand
CATTCTCTTGATGAGCTTCAAGAGGTAGTCAGTCACCTGAAATGGTTTTCACTTCACAGGTGAGCCCTGTCAGGTTTTTCTACAATCTAATCTACAATTTTCATAGTCATGAAAATAAAGAAAACCCATTGAATGAGAAGGGTGTGTCCAAACCTTTGGGCTGTACTGTAGTTATAAAGGTATTTAAAATACATATCGTCATATCATTTTTTGACAATATCACCAAACCCCTAGATCAAAGCACATTTATTCATTAGAATGCCCCACTCAGTGTTCAAGCATAACAAATAATCTGTAAATAATATCCCTGAAATTTGATATTTATTTACAATCAGATTTATTTACTTTAGTCATTTTTAAAGAAGAAACAAATGTCTTTAGATGTTAAAGTCAGCAGAAGATGAATGTGCACAACTTCAAACCATTTCTGAGCTTTATTTGCAAAAAAAAAGAAAAAAAAGAAAAGAAATGAAAATCATGAATCTTCTTTCTTTATCTTCAAAATGCATTCACCACTTTATTGTGGTCTGTAACATAACATAGCAATATGATGTTTAAACATGATAAAAAATGAAAAAGTTCAAGGGTTATGCATATTTTCAGACATCACAGAGACATCTACATGCTCTCCTGTTCATGTAAGGCAGGCATAAACAACCGACAGATGTCCAAACAATTTCATTGGCAAAAGACAATGGTGGAGAAAAGCTGTCCAGATGAAATATTTGTCTGTTGATAAGTTGCACCTATAGCAAAAACACACTGTCAGAGACGCTAATCTGCACTTCTTGATCCTCCATCCACTCGGCCCAACTCCCCCACTAGAAAGCAAACAAAGGACTTTATGGTCACTTTGAAAATCTGCTTAAGGACACAGCCTTTTCGATGGAAAACAAAGTACAGCGCAGTCACATGTTTATTGCTCCAGCTACTCCCTTTTTTCCCTTATGATAAATAATCAAACATGCCATCCAGAGCAAACAAAGCTGGAGAGCACTGGGGAGAGAAACAGAGTGGTCTCAAAAAATAGCCAGCAATACCAAGAAAAGCAAAGCGTTGTGTTCCCACAGTGAGCTGGCCGGCCTCACACCTCCACCAGTAAACCATCTGAGTAAATAAGCTGCCTCATTCTTTCCGTGTTCCCCCAAGAAGATCGCCCACAACCAAACTCATCAAACACATAAGATCATCTCTACCGCTTCTTTTATGAAATTATTCATCAACTTTTAACAATTGGTTCAAAAAACAAACAACAACAAAAAAAACGCCCATTGGAAAGTTTTTTTAACGGTGAGAAAAGCAGGCAGAGGTGAAAGAGCGACATGTGAAAAAGGGAGTGAAACCCGTTAAAGACTGTGTGAAAGTAAGTTTTCAACAAGGAAACAGAAAAAAAGGCTGGGGTGAGAGTAGACAAAAACAGATACCGGCGAGGGCTTGGTGCCAGTAAAAGTTTAGAGGCACGGAGGCAGTTGAAACCAACAGCTGTGTGGCGGCCTGTGTGTGGGTTGTGCAGACTGACCCCTCCCAGACACACGGTGGTGGGATGATATCATGAGGCACAAATACAACCGCAGGCTACAGAGAGAGGCCACGCTGCGTTTGACCAAACTTAACAGAGAAGCAGCAGAAAAAAAACAAAAAAGCAACTTCTCTTTCTGCCTCAGTCTGGATGCGTCTCATGCAGGGACAAACACATTTTGTTCTGCATACATAATTGTGTTGTTTTGCATTGAAATTCGCTGGGGAAACCCCCCTTCAAAGCACGGACACTCATATAGAAAGTCTTCAGATTCAAAGTAAGAAGTCTGTGAGCAAGTTTCACTCCCACGCCAGGGCCAATATTTACATCTTACATTTCAGGTACTGGGTTTTTACTCCAAAAAAACAACTAAATGTGACAGAAAAACTGGAAGTATCTATAAAATTAAGATATTGGAAAGAGGAGAGTGGGAAATTATGAAAAACGGGTGATATTATAGTGTTTATGATTGTTTTCATTTAGAATAATCTTTTTAAGTGAATACATTCCACATATAAATAATGACCTAAGTAAATCTTTTGCCTAAAGATGATTTAGAAAAAAAAAAATCACTTTTGGCAAAAAATTTATTATTAGTTTAGAAAGGTAACAATAACATGCGGTTTGAACTAAGAAAACAAATCAATTCCTTTAATTAGAAGGAACTATATACAGAAATAATTGCAAACAATATGTAAAACAACAAGTTAAAGATGTCAAAAAAATGTATGAAGGATAATTGTGTACATTTGGGAAAGGTGGTAATCATCTTAAAGTGGCCAAACTAACAATAATAATAAAAACATCTTACAAATGTAATCCCACAAGTTCTGGCAAACTATTATAATTAATAAAAATAAGAAAGAAACACACAGCAACATTATTGTTTAGTACACCCAAAGGTTGTAGCTTTAGGAGTGTTTACTCGTATCTTTTTTCCACTACCTGATGACACATGCAGTAAAATGTGTGTATGGTGTGTCTGTGTGTGAGTGTGTGTGCTTGTGCATCTGAATTTACAGTCAAGGGTGTTCGAACATGGAGTTGAGTCAACAAGCTATGATAGGAAGTTCAGACAGTAATGAATGAAAAGATCCATTTCTGGGAACTCTTTCTCCACAGTTGTCAATATAAAAGAAATGTAGAGAATACTGTATGAAAAGGTTTGTTGCTATGGCCAATATTAACAGTTTTAAAAAGGACTTTCCACCAAGAAACACTATAAAAATTTAAGAAAAATTGTAAAATAAATACATGGATAAAAGACTGTTAGCTTTATGCTGTTGGCGAAAGAGTTTCTGTCATCTAGGGATGCAGAGAGATACCCTCAAAAGAACGGAATATGAGACATTTTACCATGAGCAGCTGCTTTAAGGGGCTTGAAAATGAGATATTTCAAATCAGTCAACATAAGCCCCACCAGGTTTAACTGAAAACAACACTCTTCACTGTCTAAGTACTTACTGAGGGAAAAAGATGCTTCGCTCCATTTCGCTCCAATTTGATCTTTTGCCACATTGGCCATTTGAGTATATGAATTATTTGATTATAAAAAAAGGAATATGGTACATGATGTTAGTCTTTGTCATACTTATCCAATGACAGCAATCGATCAATGGAGGAAAAGAAAAAAAAAGTTTCAGGCACTGAAATTGTCCTCAGTTAAGCCCTGAATGTATACTGCTCAAAAAAATAAAGGGAACACTTAAACAACACAATATAACTCAAGTAAATCAAACTTCTGTGAAATCATTGGTTAATAAATTTGATTTCCATTGATGATTTTTTGTGTGATTTTGTTTTGTCAGCACATTCAACTTTGTACAGAACAAAGTATTCAATGAGAATATTTCATTCATTCAGATCTAGGATGTGTTATTTGAGTGTTCCCTTTATTTTTTTGAGCAGTGTATATATATATATAATCCTAGTTTGCAATCTGTTGTGTTTCAAAAAGTGATGGATTTTCAAAAATGCCTTGTGAAATGTCTTGCTCTGCAATAATCTGCAGCGGTTGCATATTGTTATACTTTTAATCCAAACAAGGCTATAGAACACAGATAGCTAATCTTTTTGTTGCTAATATTACAACAGAGTTAAACATTCTAGCTGTTTTTTTAAACCCATATCACTTCAAATGAACTCTCAAAAGGAAAAAAAAAACAGTACGTCACTGGAAACAACTGTAAAGGTTAAGAGACGTGCTTCTTAAGTCCTTGACAAACAAAATTGTATTTTTAGTAGTAGTATTGTTTGATTGGCTGGATTTTGAACAGCAACCGCTGCGAGTTACACACAGCATGAAACTGTTCACGTTTTTGAAGAAGATGATCCAATATTGCCACATAACTTGCAATAGTGCATTTGTTACTGATTCTAATATACAGTGATTTGAAATGCTGAAAAAGCACAAAAAGGCGCAGAGATCGAGTCGAGATGATAGTTAAGTTTAATGCTGCTTATAACATTGAAGGAGGAACTTTCCTTCACTAAGTTGAGGTCAGAAACATTTCTTTATTAATAATAAAGAAAGAAATAATAAAATGCTCAGATATTTAGCTCTTAAATTATTTGTACACTTTAATTTGATTCTCTTCTATTTTATCATTTCATTTTATTTATCCCAATAGTGTTTTTAAGTTTCAGCTCATTAAAGTACTTTAAGCACTTTTTCAGTAATTACATATCTTGAACATTTCTGCTTCAAATAAAGAACTTCATGTTTACTAAAATATTGATAATTTACATCTCAATATTGACTTGATTGACATCGATTAAAAAAAAGTAAAAGTTAGGTATAAAAAAAAAACAGGGTAGGCAAGAATAAGCTTTGCTTCGGCCTATTCCTTTTTTAGTAAACTGTGGGTTTATTTATTGTGCTTTTGTTGTTTTCTGTGTTTGATGTGGACAATTTATCAAAATAAAGTAATTGATTGATTGATTGATTGATAATTCTGTGATTTTAAGTCAAAAATGTGGGTACACATACCTTTTGTGTTTGCCCATCTAAGGAAAAGAATTTCACAGCAAAAACACAAAAGTATCTCAAGTATTTTTGGTCTAGTTTATATCATCACACTTCAAATTGCATAAAAATAGTTGACAAGTACATTTTCAGTAAGATGTAGGAGCTTGTTTTAAGTCAATAAGTCCTTAATATTAATGAAAAAGTATTAGTTTCACTGATAGATTGTTTCACTTATAACTAGGGACAAATGCCAAGTTATAAGTGTGATAATCTGCCAGACATAGCTTTGCACAATCTGAGTTCCACAGCTCTATAAAAAGTCAACACTCAACTCATTGATACACAAACAAAAACACCGTCATGTGAGCATATTTAAATGCCTGGTGGGCCTCACTCAGAATGCCGCCGTCAAGCTTGTGTTTTTAAAAAGAGCAGTTGAAGTGGCATACCTTCAGGAGGCCTAAGACTGGACAACAATAACACTTTGTGAAGAATTACATGAGTGCTTAGAAAGAAAGCCACTCTTCTGTTTCAGAGCATTCTGCTTCCTCCTCCATCACCTCTGAATATGGTCTGCTATTGATCTAACATTCAATAGGTTCAGGATGCCTGGTACAGATTTCAAAACTGCAGCATGATCAAATGGAAATTAACATATGTTAAGTTTAAATAAACAGTAGGAAATTGCTGAGTTTCTACTTGTTATTCCTCTGATTTTAAAGCTTACTTGACATAGCTAAAATGTAGTTTGCTAACTTGCGAGAAACTGTTTTTTGAAATACTGTTTTAAAAAACACAACGTTTCAAACGCAGTTTAGGTGGATTGTTTCAAAAAACTGTTTTTTGAAGCACTGTGGCTTGATGTAAATCAAGCCACTGCAGTTCTGGTCGGCCAGTCTTTTGGGGGTGTTGTACATTTACTATCATTCTTTACATAATAGCTCACACTCAGACTGAATGAAAACCAGCAGTTTTTAAGTTTGGCCACATATTTTCGATCGGATTTAAATCTGGACTTAGATGAATATTCTTTGATATAAACCAAACCACTGCATTTCTGATTGTGCTTTTTGAGGGTCAATGACCTGCTGGAAGGTGAACCACCACCTCAGTATTTTAAACTTCTAATAGGTGGTCATGCCATCACCAGGTTTCGGTATGAGGATGGTAGGGTCAAAGTGATTTGCGATTTAGTTTTCCTTCATAAATTACATTTTGCGTATAGGTCAAAGAAGTCAACTTTCGTCTAATTTGACCACAGTTCATTCTTCCACAAATTTTGCTGTACCATTAGTGTAGTAAACAAGTACTACTTAGCATGGTAGCTAATTCTCTCTGCTCAGCCAGTGAGTTTGGATGGACAGTCATCTCTTAGAATGTTTGCATGGATTCCATAGTATATTTTCATATTAACAACTTAGTGCTTTAAGAGATTTTCAAAACTTGGGATATTAACAATCTAATTATTCTTTAAACATCTCTACAACATTATCCTCAACTTATCTGCAGTTTCCTTCACTCATTATTGTATAGTTCGATATCTGATGTTCTCTAACAAACGTCTGGCTTTCACTAAACAGCTGTAGTTATTCTGAGGTTACACAGCACCAAACAGAACTCTACTTATTCATCAGGTTACGTTTAAAGGTGCACAGGATTTTATGTAGGGATTTTAGAGCATTGAAGTGGCTGAAAAAAATTACATTTGTGGTTTTAACATGACAAAATGTAAAAATGTTCAACTTCTTCCATTCATCAACATTATTATTATTATATTTTTCTTTACTTAAACTGAAACACTGGCTTGAACTACTGATGAATCATTGTTACAGTGGACCACCAGTATTTGTCATCCAGCAAAAGCTAATATTTGCTATTGCTGGAATAGGTGAAATCACCTCTAAAATTGCTTGGAATTGACTATTTCAATCAATCAAGTTTATTTGTACAGCCCATTTCAACACAAAAATACAATGTCATAGAACACAGTCAACAATTAAAACACAACATGTTGCCAAGTGCCATCATTACAAATCAAAATGTTGGTTAGTGTTTAATTTATTATAGTTAAAAAAAACTAATAAATGGAATGTGGGTTTTTAGTCTAGATTTAAAGGAGCTCAGTGTTTTGGCTGTTTTAACACATCTCAGTAAGTTTGTCCCAGATTTATGGCGCATAGAAGCTGAATGCTGCTTCTCCATGTTTGGTTCTGCAGAGGAGACCAGAACCAGAAGACCTGAGAGGTCTGGAAGGTTTATACAACAACAACAACAACAACAACAACAACAACAACAACAACAACAACAACAGATCTTTAATGTATCCTGTTGCTAAGCTGTTCAGTGATTTATAAAATAAAAACAGTATTTTAAAATCTATCTTCTGAGCTCCAGGGGAGCCAATGGAAGACTTTAGAACTGGGGTGATGTGCTCTCTATTTCTAGTTTTAGTGAGTACGTGAGCAGCAGCATTGCAGATTAGCTGCAGCTGGAGGATTATGTTTTTAGGCAGACCTGTGAAGACACTGATGCAGTAATCAATGCAACTAAAGATAAATGCATGGATGAGTTTCTTTAGATCTCGCTGAGACATTAGTCCTCTATTCCTGTAAATGCTCTTCAGGTGATAGATGGCCAACTTTGTAATAGTCTTTATGTGGTTCTGAAGGTTCAGGTCAGAGTCCATCACCACACCCAGATTTGTGGCCTGATTGCTAGTTTCCAGCTATATTAAGTGAAGCTGTGTGTTGACTTTAAAAACAACAAAGTGGTTGGTTATTGCTAGGAAGCTATTTAACTGTTTTTAAAGCTCAAATGATAAAATATACTTTATTATGCATTAATATACACAGTGGAAACATTTTTGGTACTAGCACAGACGCTAACTTCAACCGTCTCTGCTTAAGCCTTATCTCTGCTTTTGGAGGTAAAGGCAAACAGTGTCAAGGGAAATAGAAGCCACTGGACTAGTTGAAGTGCTATCGCTAGCCAATAGCGTGTCAAGTCGTATTGTGCCAAAGTATTTCAATATCCAAAGTGTATTTTCTGTCAAATATGTTAAATATAGCCTATGGAAAAATTCAGCAAACAGTTAAATCTTCTGCAAATAATTTGGAGTCATGTCCCACAGAAATATCTGTCAATAGGCGGATTTCTGTTTGTTGTACATTTTTCATAATTTTATTTCATTTTCTGTAAAAAAAAAAAAGTATTTCTCTCAAGGCACAAATTAAGACATATGAACACATATGTTTTCATGAACACAATAGCACATATGTTATCCATGATGTTCCAGTTACTGCAGGCAGTAAGATGTAAGAAAAACAAATACATTTATATTCTGCAGAGGCGTATGTAGAAACTTCTACATGGGTGGGGTGGCAATGCAGAAAATCTTAGGTATGTACGTAAATAGAGACAACAAAAAGTCTGTGAAAACGCTAAAAGATCTATTCATTGTGCCACTGTCTCTTGGAATCTTGGAAGAAAACAAAGATAAGTTTAAGATATCATCAGAGTGACTGAACAGGAAGTTATAAGCAAATTCTGGTATTTCAAAGACAAAAAAAAACAATAATGCAAATAAATAACAATTACAAAATATCTAAGTGACAAGGGACATTAATTCAATTACTAAGTATTAGTAATTGAATAAATTTTGGAAATGTATTTCCAACATTTACTTTTTTGCTTTTGGGTATTTTCTTGAGCAGCTACCTTTTTGTTTTACCTGAAAAATTGGTCACAGTATTACTACTTCAACTCAATTACAATGTTTTGTTTATCTATCTATCTCTTTTATAATTCTACCTACAATTATATATTTTTGGTTAATTAATATTTAATTTGAAAACTAAAATAGGCTTCTAGACAAAACAGATTTTGTAAGTATGACTTTAAGGATAGAAGTTTGAGTGGGGGGGCAAAACTGTACTGCAGGAGGGGGCAATTGGCCCCCATTCGCCTCCCTGTAAATCTGCACCTGATATTCTGTTATTACAGAAAAAGATGACAAGGTATGTGCACCAGGTATTGCAGTTTGGTATCCATGTCATTTGCAATCTTCTTTTTTATTTTCCACAGTTAAAATGTGTTCAAAGATCACATCCTCTCCCCCCATGTTAACACAACTTCCTCAATAAACAACACACATTTTTATCTGTATCTACTTTCATACCACATTAGTGAACAGAGGCTAGAGCGTCTCTTATGTCCCCGAGGCTATCACTATGTGATAAGTGAACTGCTAAGTACTGGATGCCTTTTTGCGCAGTCTGCGCATGTGGATTATTTACAGGCTTTGGGGTTTCCTGCTGCTAAAGCCAGTCCTGGGTGTCTTATAAATCCCAGCTCAGAGCATCGCCACACAGTCAGGTCTGATTTCAGTCGAATCCTTCGCTTCACCTTTTCTTCCACCCAAACTGAGATGCTCTTTTTCTGTTCAGCTTTCATTGAATTTACTTGATGTAACATGGGGATACAAGCGCTTTTGTAGGTTTCATCAACTAAACCCTAAGGCTTTTTAAAACCTTTATGAATGTAATTTAAGACCTATATCTCCACAGAAATGTACAAACATCATCCAGGCAACTGCAGTGATAAATTTGCATTTACCCATAACAAATGCAAAAAGGTTAGCAAGTAGCTAACCTTTATTTCCTAGCTATCTATTCTAGCAAGCTAGTTAACCTTAGTTGAGTTATTGGTGGCCTCAACTATAGAAATAAGTTTATTTATTATTTAACTATAATGTCAGTGGCTTCACAGAACGCAATGTAGATCCCTGCATGTGACTCACACTTTTGCCTGACATAAAAGTCCCACAGGAAAAAAAAAAAAAAGTAGAATATACAAAATTAAATAGATATGTCAAGACAAAATTTAAGACCTGTGATTAATATATTCAAGGATTTTCGTAATTGGTTGAGGTACAAAATTTTAAGACCAACTTACTTTTATAAAAGAAGTTTAGCATTTTTAAGGCCTTAATTTTAGATACACGAATTTAAGATATTTTATAATGTAATATAATCCTTGAATAAGATATAAATATAAACTATAAGTTAAAGCTTGATAGAACACACAGTAAGAGGGTGAGACTTTCAGGATGTGAACCACTTAGGACAGGGATGTTCAAAGTGCGGCCCGGGGGCCATTTGTGGACCTCAGGGTGATATTTTGTAGCCTCACCGAAATTGCATGGGAATAATTCTTCATTTAATCCTTACAATGTAAAATATTAAGTATTCGTGATTTTATAGCCAAGCTTTTATAATCATTAGAAGCACAAGTATCCAGAGGCTTTGACTGAACAGCCAATTTCAATACGCCAAAATAATTTTTTAAATGTATTTAACTAGTTGAAACCAAATCCTGCTTTTCTAACTGAGAATACATTTGTTCAATTGATTCCAAAAGAATTTAAAAACTAGATGTCTTTCTGTTAAGAGGAAATGTGCAAAATCCTTTGAAGTTTTGAACAACATCTAATAAGCCGGACAGCAGGAAACTATGGGGCCAGCGTAATTTACCAATACACATCAACAGTGTGTGTCTCTCTGTGTGTCAAGGTCTTCTTGTTATGGCTGGGGAAGTCTTTGAACGTGCACTGGTTTCAAGCAGATTGCTCCTAATTGCTAGAAGATGTGCAAGCAGGTGTAACTGGATCCCTGTGGCCACCGAGAGATGAGGAGAAGGAATGAGATGTGCATCTGTTTGTGTGTGCGTGTGTTTGTGTGTGGATTCTTCTCCTGTTTACTCCGCAATCGTGTTTCTCCAGGCTTTATTAGGCTGGAAAACGCGGCTCAGACAGACTGAGACAAAACAATTAATAGGTTAGCTCTTAATGTAGTACAGCTCACAAGATAGCAGGCCTTCTCGTCTTTCTCTGCAGCCTCTTGGGTTGAGGGGGGGGGGCTCAGAACCGGCAGCCTAAATGTCAAGGTTATCCACCTGACTTTGTGGCTGACTGCATCTCAAACTTACCTGACATTTAGAACTTATGCTCTTCCTTTTACAAAGACACAGACCTCTGTTCCTGAGCAGAAACCAAGCTCATCTGTTGTTATACACATCTGTCAGACCCCATGCTCCCAATTCTTACCAACAATAGTTTTAGAATAGCTCTACCTTCATCAGACAAGGTATAATGATAGATCTGTCATTGCTGGACAATTGTCCCAGAAGTTATTGTGATAAACCATAATATTATTTTGTGACCATTTTCAAGTAATACAATGATAATGGCATAATAATGCAAGACCACTCTCTCAAGGATCAGTAAGCTTTAATTTCTAATGAACATTTCATTCTGGAAATGGAAAACATTTTAAATGTTAAAAACAAACACCCAAACAACAAACAAAATCTTTGTACACAAAACTGTCGTTCAAAAAAAAGGAGGAGAGACCAATGCACCAGACTGAATCTGAGGGAACAATATGAAAAACAGCTTCAGTCAATCTGAGACCTTTAAAACCCTGTTAAATAGCAAGTACCTAATTACAATTGGCAACGATTCAGGGGCTTTTTCAGTTATTCACATATTCAGAAAGTGCGGATTTCCAATTTTGTCATGCATGTGTCAAGAAGTGCGGTGTGGAAGGCGGTGAGGTAAACACAGTAGACCCAGGTAGAAGTGAGACGATTAATGTTTAATGATGAAAATCCAAAATAGTCCACAAAATGTCCAACGGCCAGGCAGCACAGCTGAGCGGAAGCCAGGGCTCAACGCCGGTAGCAACTGCTCATACGAATGGACGACACAAACAAATGACAGTACTGTCAAAATTCTTATGTCAAAATTCTGACTTTTGACATAAGAAAACTAAAGCCAATTTATTTTTATTTGTCTTGTGGCCATAATCCTCTTCCATAGTTTTCATACGTGTTCTGCCAAATTACATCAGTGTGAAATGAAGTTCAGTATTATTTAACTTTAGGAAGTATTCACTGAGCGCAAAGCCAGCTATTTATTCATATTTTAGAGGTCTGTTAATGAGTTTCATCAATACATTTTACGACAAGCAGCCAGTTGACATTCATAATCTCTTTCAACAACACTGTCCAGGCTTTCCAAACAGATTTCCAAACAGATTTCCAAACTAATTCATGTAGAATACATAAATAAATAAATTTTTAATACCCGACTTCAAACCAATATATTTCCATTCTTTATCTGCGCTTTTCAACTCATCTATTAATATTTATGGCAACACTAAACATTTTGAATATCCATGTTAGACTTACAAAACCTGCCTTTAATAAAAATCCCATTATGTTTGTCTAAGATCGCTGTTCTTGTCCCGTAACAGGTAATATGGTGCCATGACAAATGTTCTTCAGGGGAAAAAAAAAAAAAAGAAAAACAGCACAAAGGCAAATTATGAAGTGTGTGGAGGTTCCTCCATCTTTCCCTCAGTGTTAGTATTTATTCAAATATTTTCACACAATTTATTTATAATTCTTTTTCTTTGGTGGTGGTTTTTGCATTGGGTTGTTTACTAATTTGGGTGCACACATTTAGTAGACACCTTATGTTTATTTAAACACCTTATGTTTATTTAGACCATTAACTATTTTTTGTTTGCTGAGTTTGAAGGATTGGCTGGGAGAAGCTGATTGGTTGTTTGAAGGACTGGCTGGGAGAAGCTGATTGGTTGTTTGAAGGACTGGCTGGGAGAAGCTGATTGGTTGTAAGGGAAACCAGGAAGTGGAACAAACCATCAGGCTGCTGGAAGCAGGGGACT
>CAEFZX010014579.1:0-63135 GCA_903066825.1 Alfaro cultratus | reverse complement strand
GGAATTCCTAAAGGACTAAAAAAGGCAGAAATAATTTAGTCTGATTTTAATGCCAGACTGTAAAAAGACAAAAGAAAGTGAAATCAGTCTAGTTTCACTAGAAAGAAAATAGTTTCTGATGAAACTATTTTTGATAAGCTAAAATAAGTTTTTTTTGTTGTTGTTTTTTTTTGCCCTATTTGACAAATAAAGCTATTACAGTAAAGTGTTTTAGGATAGTACCGGAACCACACCCACCCGCAAATAGCATTCATAAGTACTTGAGATCCCCTCTAAAAATACTTCCAGTTGCCTATTTTAATACTTCAGACACTAACTATACTTTAATGTGTTAATACACGTAGAGGAAAACGTTTTGGCTCTTCTCTCTGCTTCAGCCAATGGACTCAAAACAGTTTATTCTGATTAAAGGTCAAACGGTGTGAAAAAAGGTTGTCGTCTTAAGAGGTCTGTAAATATCCAGTTTCAGTTGTATTATGGACAACTGAAACTGGATATTTCAGTTGTCCACAATACAACTGAAATATTGGTGACATAAATATTTGTGAGAATTGAATGTTAAATAAGTGTCACTAGAATGGAGCCTTGAGGAACTCCACATATAATCTCGATCTGTTTGTGATTAGAACTGCCATACAATGTGGCCCGTTAGCAGCAGTACAAAGAAATACTGCCAAGACAGACGTTTGTGATGCATTGACAGAAAAGCAAAGCAGAAAATACTTTTCAATGATCTTTCCTGAAAAGAATTGGTTCTATATTGGTCTGTATTATCGAGGCAGCCAGAAAGAAAGAAAAAGTTTTCAGGGCCTGAGTCTACAATGAAACAGAAAAATATTTAGTCTTGAAGAAGAGTAAATTTGAGTTTTCATGTCTTGCAGGAGCTGTCTGGTGGATCCCTCACTGCTATGATCCTGAGAACCTGAAGTTTTTGCCTTCTTCAGAGCTTTTCCATCCCGTCCTGAATCGCGCCCAGTTCCTCGATGGGTTCCCGTAGCCAGAGCTTCTTCCACAACCACCATCACCACCACCACCATCGCAGCTCCATGGTGCCCACCACCGTGCCAAGGCTGCTGCCGGAGAGCGGGAGTCTGCTGGGGGGCATCGCCCAAATCACCCCAAACCTCTTCCTCAGTAGAGGCAACGTGGCATCCAACCGCAGCCTGCTGCTATCGAAGGGCATCACCTGCGTGGTCAACGCCACCATCGAGTTGCCCAACTTCAACTGGCCGCATATGGAGTACATGAAGGTCCCCCTGGCAGACATGCCCCACTCCCCCATCTCCTTGTATTTCGACAGCGTGGCCGACAAGATCCACAGTGTGGGGCGCAAGCGAGGGGCGGTGCTGGTGCACTGCGCGGCCGGGGTGAGCCGCTCGGCCTCGCTGTGTCTGGCGTACCTCATGAAGTACCACCGCGTGTCTCTGGCCGAGGCCCACGCTTGGGTCAAGGCCCGCCGTCCTGTCATCAGGCCCAACGGCGGCTTCTGGCGCCAGCTGATCGAATACGAGAGGAAGCTGTTCGGCAGGAACTCTGTTAAGATGGTGCAGACGCCCTACGGGATCATACCCGATGTTTATGAGAGGGACCGCAGGACCCTCGCTCCTTACTGGGGCCTGTGAGCGTCTGCGCTGGCCATCCGTCCGCAGAGGGGGATAAAGGTGGAAAGCAAACCCCTTTTTTTGTCCCACCTGAGCTGCAGGTTTAGGCCTGTTTTCGTCAGGTGAAGTGAGATGTGTGAGTGTAGATGTTTCTGAAGCATATTTACTGAAAAAGAACACAGGAAATTTGATGGTGCTGCTGTCTAGTCTTTGAGTTGGGAGCAAAGCGACTGAAAGCCCGGAATCCGTCGAATCAGATGATGGTTGGGTAACATGGATGTTCTGGACTGAACATCCAGAGCTCAGAGTGGTCGGATGGTAGTGTGGTGTGTTTCCCGGTGTGTTTTCCCACTTCCAGAGGAGACGAGCACATTGAGGGCGGGGTGGTGGTCCACGTGCTCGAGCCTCTGCAGTGCCGACAGTGATGTCCCTTTCCTGACGTGGTGTCATGTGGTGATATTGTGTCAGTTTCCCAGTAATATTTAATGTGAAGGGCAGCAGCATGCTCTGAATTCATGGTAGCATTAAAGAAAAGCGTGCAGAAAAATAACACAATGTATCGCAATGTGCTGATAGTGGGTGGGGAGGCTTACGGCGCACTTTATCCAAACATTCAAAGATGTTACATCTAGCTTTTTACGAAGAAGAAATGTGAAAACACATAAGCTAGAAATGAAGGTTTAGTGAAAGCTCCTGTGTAACACAGGGTTGACTGTTCCGTCCTGTGACCACACTATGTTATTGTAGTGCTACTTGATGCTCTAATAAAAAGAATATCTGCTGCTTTACTTGGACCGGTAGCTTTGTGGTGAATATTTCTATCCAAAACTGTCACATACATCTCTTTTTCGACTTCCTGCAACATACTACTGTGATAATACAAGCATAGATATGCGTGTCCTCACCCCTCGGGTCGTATGTTTTTGTCATCAGCCACTGGAATTTCAGGATGTACATTTTTTCAAAATGGCTGTCGTTTTTGAGTCTTTTGCACCTATCAAAAATGTTACTCATGTCTATTAATTGGATGAAGTTTTAGCCATATTATTTCAACTCTGGTCAGCCTATTCATACAACTTTAAAGTAACAACATGTAGCAAAATCAGAAACTGAGGACTTTGCTCTTTGTGAGTCTCACACCAGACAAAAGAGAAGAAGATGTGACACAGACTGACAGACGGTCGTCTTAATGGCTAGCATTAGCTTCCGCTAATCCTTTAGTGTGTTTAACTGTTTGGTGTTAACGGAGTTAGGGTTTTAGTTTAGCCAATTCTATTTAGTGAACCTAAATTTTACTGCATCTCATTTGGACTCATTCTCAAAGTTATGCATCATTTGAACAAATTTTCGACATTATGCTGGACTATATGTCATTTCAGCTCATTTTGGAAGTCATGCTATACTCCCGTCATTTGGGTGACATCGTTCTATACTTTCTTTTGTGTTTGGCAATTTTCAAAGTCAGTGTCTCCGTTTAGTATAACTTCAATAATAATGGGTCACTATGTAAAGTGGACCAGTCTGAGACATGAAACTCGAGGGCTGAAAATGAGTCCCATTCTGTTCACAATAGTGTAAAATTCAGTGGTTGGTTTGCACTCTGTTTTCTTGCTAAAACAAGATATTTTCCTCCTATCTAGAGCAAAACGCATGAGAATTATTGGCGTACCAAACAGAACCTGTCTCATCGCTTTTGACAATTTGTTCTGTAACTGGTTGAAATCGATGACACTGATTGGTGTGAAGGTATTTCTTCTGAATCACATTTCATTCATGGGCAAAACTACAGCCTCATAATGTAATTCCAAAGCATGTAATATCTCATCATCATTCTATTAAAACGGCAAAGCAGAAGTCATGTCCTGCCAAGAAAACACGCCGTGCGACGATCAGTGAAATGTGAGATGGTTCTCGCTGCTGTTAAATGCATTCACAAGTTCATATGTTAAAGTACAAATACTGCGACATTCATCGTTTTGAACAATGTGAAGCGACATCAGCTGGGATGCTGGTCACGGTGGGTGGGATGATGGATGCAGCTCAACGTGGGAGGAGCGAAAAGCCGTGATGGATTTGAGACCGGAGCGGGGCTTCACCTTCCTGCACCACGACAACAATGTGAACCATCCAGAGCGACAAAGAGCAAAACAGAGTCATGAGTTCGAATGGCCCAGTCAAAGTCCAGACCGTAATCCAATAAATAATGTTTTAATAAACAAGGAATATGACATCAATTTCAAGAGTACAGACAGACAGACAGACAGATAGATAGATAGATAGAAATTATTTTGCTACAAATAGGACAAGAGACTTGGAAAACTGGTCTGCACAGACTGCTCACTGAGTTTGAACTATTCATTAAAATATGGGAACACATTTCACTGTTCGGATGTACAAGGCTGGTAGAAACAGTCCACATCACTGCTACTGTAAGTCCAGCAAAAACATTTCTACAATATATAATTTTCCTTTTACTTCACAATTATACACTACATTAAGTCTGCAAAAAACTTCTTGATATTTGTGGTTGTGGAAAAATATGTGAAGGTTCCAGGGGTTTGAATATGTTTGAATTGTACTGTAAAACTGAGGAATGCTGCAAATATTTTCTTGGTGAGTTAAACCCTTGAAGTGATTAAACCACTGAACCAGTAAGAGTAGATATTAGTATTAAATAATAGGGGCAGTATTGATTGTGTCTTTTTATAGTATAATCAAGTAATGAATAAGTTATATACTGTATATAAAAAAATACTGTATATCTCAAACATGACTTAAAGAAATTTGACTTCATAATTTAGAGTCTTTAAATTGGGCTTCTGTCTCTTTAAGAAGCTCCTACACTTTCCAGCAGTCTCCAGCACATCATCACAACAGTGCTCCTTCATGATGCTGTTGTTCTGTCCACTGTCGGACTGAGAAGCAGTTCGTATGATGAGCTCAGTGGATGCGCAGTTCCACCAGGTGTTTGCTAATTGCTGCTGCTAGTCTCGAGGAGCTGAGTGGGGGAGGAGCGCTCTGTGAGGAAGACGCTTCGCTGGAGACTGCAGCTCCCAGGAGGAGCGTTGTCACAACAAGCGTTTAGGCATGCCCGAATGGTTGCCACGGGAGATTCAAGGACTTCTCAAACATGCATGAAAGAATCAGTGCAACACTCCTGGTATGTTCTTAATAAGGGAAACCCATTACAACATGATATGATGTCACAAACGTCAGTTTTACATAACAAGCTTTCACTGTTTAGGGATAGGTTTGAACATAAAACTGTACTTCTAATTCATATTTGAAGCCTTTTCCTGGAGTCATGAATGATTATTAACTGAAAGCAGACAATGCTTTTGCTGTCTTACTCCTTCTTTTCAAACTCTGCTTGGAGTCGTCTCTGAGAGGTTTCCACATGAACAGATTGCACTTATTTCCCTCTCCAAGTGCCTCTTGATGCTCGAGCTGCACAGACGTTTTCCTCCCCATGAGAGGTCTTCATATGTCAAAGAAGCGTTCTGCCATTCATTTTCATTTGCTGCGGTTAGAGAGCAGCTGGCGTAAATTGATGAACGCCATTCGTCTTGCGCCCACACTTCTGAGAGACCCCCTGAAGTGGTCTCCGCAATGAATTCCATCGTCCACCGAGATGACGACCGTCTGATGGCGTCCACAGAGATGGTCCGAGTGATGGGTCCAAATTATACGCTGCAGACGTGTTCTTTGATTGCTCCCCCGCTCTTACTCCTTCCACTGCTTCTGGCAAGTAAACACATCTTTTAACTGGAAGATGAAATATTATCTTCTGTCATTCAATCCCATTTGTGGGATCCTGAGCACCGGAGCGGGCCTGGACGTAGTGCTGCAGGTGGAACAAATGAATGGAGTTTTTGAAGGCAAACACGAAGCATCTGAACGATACCCTTAAAGGGTAAGACTCTCAGCTGAAAGGGTGGTCAACCTTGGGTCACAGCTGTTCTGCCTCCTGGGGTAGGTCACCCTGAGGCCTGTAAGCTGTTGGATGTGTCAGGCATACCAATGTTTGCAACTGCAACTGTGAACTATCAGGAATTAAAATAAATAAATAAATAAAAACATCTTGGTGTGAACAATGTAGTTGAAATTTAACCAAGTTAGTCCAAGTGAACTCAACTTCTTGGGACTGTGTATCGACCGGTCATTCAGTGATAGTCTGTCTCTTTCTCTCTAAGTTGCTTTGCAAGTCAAGTAGTCCTTTTACACATTGCCATGTCAGATTGCAGCTGAAAATTGATTTTTCTAGTTTTCAAAACTCTTTGTTCAACTTTCACAGAAAGAGAGACAATGGACAATTCAGCTTCATATTAAAAACGCTACACATAGACAGTCAAGAGCTCAGCCTGGGCAACAAAAGGTTGTTTATCTTAATGTGTTGACGTCAGTGTGTTCTTATGAGTGCATTCACACCAGCCCTGTTAAATTCGCTTTAATTAAACTCTGGTTTCTTTGTCTCAAAAGTCTAGTTCGCTTGGGGATGTGTGAATGCCTAATCAAACAATGATGCGAACCAAAAAAGCTAACTTCAGTCCGCCACCAAACCTAGGTCTTGATCGGTTAAAGTGAACTCTGGCGCAGTTTCAATGTGAATGCCAAGCAGTCCAGAGACCGCTCCAAAAGCAGGAAGCACGCTGTAGAGCAGGGCACTCTGGGTAAATACATCCAGAACAAACATGAGTCACTAGCCAGAGAAATAGCGTGGTTTTTTGTTTTTTTTTGTTTTTTTGTTTTTTACCAAAGACAAAAGAGAAACCCTACAACTTCTCCAATCTGAGGTCACTCCGTTTTTGTTTACATTTCACGAGGACAATTGTGCTCATGTCTTCTGTCTCGCTGTTTCCTTCAATGGTTCTAGGTGCAGCGCCACCACAGGCGAGGAGGGGAACCAGTTTTTCAAGGGTTAGTTTGACAGCATAGAGAGAAAGCGAAAATCTAACAAATGTTGCAAATGTGGTTCCAAACTGAACTGAGCGTACCAGACTGCCAGGTCTGAAAACACCCCAAGAATCTTCAGTCTTTGAATTTCTCCGGCTTATTTCAATGATAAGCCCCGTTATGAAACAGCTGTAGTGATTTTTTTAATTTACATTATTATTATTTTGTTGCATTGGAAATTATAACCTTATTCAATAGGAAAAGAAAAAGAACCGTAGAAAACAAAGCAGTATTTCATTGTCAGGACAATTATTGGAATAACATGCTTCATCTGCAGTGAAATATTAAGCCACAGCTATCTGGCCTTTAATGATTCACTGTAATCAGCGACAGCTACAGCACAACTCCCACCTCGCTCCGCCATGAATCCTGCAGTACAACTTTAACTAGACCACGCTGTTTAATTTTCACCCGCCCATGCTATAGTTAGATGCTAACAGCCTGATTTAGTCTCACTGCAACATATGCTTTAACTGTTGGATGTGATTCACGGTGAGCATTTTTTTTTTTTTGTTGCATTTTTTATCCTCCGAACACTCGCAAACATTAAGGGAGCTGCTGCTGATGTGGCTGCCAGCAGCAGCCTCAATAACATTCCCCCGGGGGCAGATTTAAATCCTGTTAGTGCTTCATGTAATGGTAATGAAAATGCAGGATGGAAGCGGTTATGTAAAGGCTCCATAACTGAGCATATTTAGATGGTATGAAAGAAGCGGAGGGAGAAGGAGGGGGGTGAAAAAAAGGCAGCCTCGCAGCCGGCCGAGGCTCATCCTGAATGCGGCAGGCAGCAGCTTTGGCTTTGTAATGAAACGAGTCGTTGTTTGTCGGCGGGCGGCTGAATGAGTGTTTGTCTCCGTGGCGGAGCAGTGACTCATCGCTCCGTCGTCTCTCCTCCGCCTCGGTTGTCTCAGCTGATTGATTGAACGGCGTCGGTCGGACCGCGAGACATGAACTGTATTCAATTTTCACTCGGCGTCACAGAAGGGGAGAAGAGCGATGTTTGTGTCGTGGCAGGACGCGGCATTGTGATTGTTTTAGGTCGAGGTTAAAAGTTCTCACAGTTTTCAGATTTACTGCTCAAATAATGGGTTAAGCTAAATCAAAGCTTTTTTTCTTTTTATTTTGATGGGACATAATTACCCCTTCACTCACACCAACCCCGAGGTTCAAATGTCAATTATTCTGTATTATTTATTCATAAAAGTCTTAATCAAACCAAGTTTATCTGCGCAGCCCCTTTCAGCAACAAGGCAATTCAAAATGCTTTAATGATGTAGTAACTAATTAAGAAACAAGCAACTACATTTTATGAAGTCATCAACATAATCAAGTAAATATACATTAAATTTGTTGATCAATGTTGCAAGCAGGTGGGTTTAGCTTTGACTTAAAGGAGGTCGGTGTTTCAGCAACGTTGCAGTTTTCTGGAAGTTTGTCCCACATTGGAGAAGAAGAGAAGCTGCATGTAGAAAGTATCAGATCTGTTTCTTTTTCCTTTCGAAGTAGCTGTGATTGCTTCTCCTCCAGCGCGCCTCTCTGACCAGCTGTTAGCACAACCCTTTGACTAGGCCTTTATTTCTTTCCCTGAATGAAATAAAGGCCTCGTCTTTATTTCTAGCAGAAAGACGGCTTCCTGCTATAAGATACTGACCTCTGATAACTCCACAGAACCCCTCTTCAATAAGTCTAACCACGAATAATGATTTAAAAAGATGGACATGCACCTTACAAAATTACTTAGCAAATGTATTGAATCAAATTTACAGCAACCCTGTTAATGTTGGACTCGGTTTGTCAAGTCCAACATTTATATACGTCGTAAACTGATGTTTTGCGTAAAGAAAAATATGTATGAATAGTGATAACATCACAGCTCAGCGCTCCTTTAATAACAGGCATTTTAATAAACTTAAACTAATTCACTGCCTTATATTTCTTATGTTTTCTATAAATTAATGCTTTGTGATCAACTGATTTGCCACAGTTAAATGTTTTACGGATTAAAGGAACTGCTAAAAGCTGTTGATAAAAGATTAAACTGACTCCTTTGGTGATTATTATTATTTTGTTTGAAAGTCCTCTATTCAGAAGGAAGACTTTTGAATAGAAGTCTTCTTCAGCTCTTCCTCATGATGTTTGTGCTGCTCGGTCGGCTCAGCAGAGGCTCAGTGAAGAATGCGTGAAAGAAAATGGCTGCACTCTAAAAGGGGCTACATAGATAAACTTTTACATTCACATCTGAATGTAAAAATTAATTTACACAAGTGTGACGACGGCGAGTCGAAGAGAACCCAAGCAATTAGAAATGGGAGTAGAAAAAGCAGACGGCTTCTAGATGTTCTAGAGCTGGATGAAGTCGTTTAAACTCAGCAGCTGATCTGCTTCTCTGGGTGGTTTTCTAGCAAAAACCCAAACGTATAAAGTCATTAAGTCACTTTTTTACAGCTTGTGACTTAATAATTTTAGCTCATATTTATGTAGATCTCTGCTATTTTGATGTGTGAGGATCTGCAAAGATTAAAATAGTTACTTTTTGAAAATATTCTTCTTATTATTATTCAAACAAAAACAATTGTCAAGAAAGATTAGAGCTACCTGTGTGTGCAGCCGTCTGAGTTGCTGTATTCTGTTTTGTATGTCATTTTTTGGTGCCCAGTGTATGTTATTAATACAAAATAAACAAATATTATGAACCTTAATTGATTCTTTTTAATGATCTTTATTGAACTACAAAGTTTGGGAGCAGTTTGATATAATTGTCTTAGATTAAGTTAAAATGTCTTATATTGTTTGGTGAAAAAAAATAATATTATAATATTAAATTCCTATCATACAGCCAAGTCTTTGTCTGGTCTTCAGATGACACCTCAGCAGGTTTAAGAGTCAGTTTGTTGTTTTACGGCATAAAAGCAACACAAAACAAATTGTTTGCAATCTGCAGTGCTTGATTAATTGAAACAAAAAAAAAGAAAAAGAAAAGTGGTTTAATTATGTGTTTTTGCATCAAAATTACTGCATTAATGTTAAACAGAAAATGAAAGATTTCTCACCAACCCTCACCTCAAAATCCAACATGGCCAACTTCACCTATGAAACTTAGTGACGAATGTAAAAACTGAAAAGTTTCTTTTTTGCTCCTTTTGACCGTTTGGAGTTCAGTGAATCTGTCACACAAATAAATACAGGAAAAAAAACAAAAAAAAAACTTTAATTTTGTTTGGCTAATGTTTGTTAGCTTGGTCATGAAAACAAAAACCTGGAGTTTAATATAATTCCAGACCTCTCCACTCTGTGGAAGTGGGAAAACTTGAAAAACATGGAGTATTAAATACTTGTTTTCCCTTCTGTAGCTGAAATGAATAACTATAGGATTTTCTTCTTGAGTCATCATGGTGTAAACTCCTAGAAACTTAACCTTCTTCAGCTCTTTATATCAAACCCCAGGCTCATAATGGCTGCTGTGTTAATCAATAAGAGGGGCCGTAACAATGAAGGATAAAAACAGTAGCATACCACAGCTGCGTTTGTTGCCAAGTCGATATTTCAGCGGGACGGGTGTGAAGACGTCGGGATTCATCCGCAGCCTTGTTCAGTAATTGATTTCTGCTTTTGTAATTTTCTGTAATCTTCCATCAGCGTGAGAGGAGAATTCATTTTCTGCTGGAAATAAATCAGGCAGCAGCGCGCGACAAAACGGATGTTTGAGGACACACCTGAGGAGCACGAGGACCTTAATGAGACAGGTCTCGCGCCGCCCTGAGACATCCCATCTGATTGGCTGAGCTCGATCGCCCGCAAGGCTTGTTGGGAGTGAATTTATTCCATTTTGCAGTAATGTGATGAAATGACGGAGCCTCTCTGGCCTCAGGGAGACTGCAGCGTTGGGAAGGAAAAGGTTTGTGTGTGTTTGGCAAAAAAGAGTGAGCAGAAAAAAATAAAAATAATAACATCAAACCATTTTAATGAAATGGTCACTTTATTTCAGGGCTGTGGGTTTTGTTGGGCAAACAGATGGGCTGCAAAGGTCTACGCAGCCATTTAATAACACAGAAAATCAACATAAACCGCTGAACAAACTGAGGCGACATGGTTATTGAAAAATAATAAAACAATGCTGAGCAAATTTGACATGGACTTCCAAATTTGTCCAGATTTCCTTGAGAGTTTAAGGAAAACATAAAAAGAAGGTTTATGCTAATCGTGTCCCAGAGCAAGTTTAGTGTTAGACAAATTTCTAAAATTTTATTTTCTATAAAATCTACTGCATATAACTTTTTACATTAAACTTAATTCAACGCTGAGATATTTTTTGTTTATGAGACCTGAGCAACATTAGCTTCAGGATTAGCTAACATTAGCTCTGGCTAAAAGGTTCTCAGCTCGATGAAAGTTAGAAAAATATATATTTGTTCTTTTCTGCTGTTTTGGCTTGCCTTTATGTTATAAGAGGATGGCTGTACAGTTTTCACTGATTAATCTATAAGCTAATTTTCCATGAAAAACATGGGGTCACAGCACATTAAACCCATGCTAACCATGGTGCTGAGTATCATTTAAGAGTTGCAAAATGTCATTGTAAAGCACTCAAACAATAACTGACTTGGTTTATAGTCTGAGTGTAAACTAAACCAAACCACAAAATCAAGTTATTGAAGAAAATCCCCAAGATTATCAACACTGACATAATCAAGACATTATTGCCCACACAAGAACATGTGGTGTTTGTTTCTTGCTCGTTTAATAATGAAAATTGAATTTAAAAACTGCATTCTGTGTTAACTTGGGTTGGGTTTTAACAAGTATTTGAATTAGTTTGACTTGCTGAAAAATGTGACAAAAATGAAAAGAAAAATAAAAAAAAAAATCAGGAACAGAGCAAACAGAAAGAGCAGAGAGAGATAAGAAAAGTGGGTCAAATTTCAAGTCAGCTGAAATCAAGAGTATTTGGTTTTTCCTGTAACAGTTTGTTTTTTTTATCTCTTCATTGAGGCAACAGTTTCTGGTGCACTTGGGCTAGCAAAGTCCTCCCGTCCTGTGTGTTGGGTTTCACTGGAAGTGGCCGATGACTTGTCACTGTCCCCGTCGTTCCCTGGAGTTAAGTAGCTAGAGAGCAAAGATATTTTACCCGTCAACTAGTGGTAGCCTTGACCACCTCCAAACAAACGCAATAAAGATGTCGGCGCACAGCTCAAACATTACCTGACAGAAAAGTCCTGCGAGAAATAAAGCCACATACAAGATTTAAAGTCCTGCCATGTCCAGATTTAAAACCTATGATTAATGTATTTCAGACCAACTTACACTGTTTTATTGAATTTGAGGTTTTATTTTAGATAGATGAATTTAAGAGTTTTTAAGGATGTGCAAACATCTTGAGTGTTACATCGGCCACATGAGTTTATATTAATACGCAAAGCTTGAAAAATGCTTTAGCAACTCTTCAAATGCTTAACAGAATGATCAACGTTGACGCAAATCTTTTCTCACTCTTATTTATTCACATTATACTCAGAGATAAATACAATGCTACCACATGATGTCGTAATATACAGAAAAAAAGGGGGGGGAAAAATCAGCTGCAGTCCAACTTCACACAATCAGTTCCTTCATAACTTTCAAATGTCCACACCAAACAGAAGAACAGAAACAAAACACAATTTCCTTCAAGACCCCATCTCTCCCATGCCATTAAATATTTATAAAATACTATTTAAATACCCGAAAGGTGCTGAAGGTTTCATTCAACAAAGACATTCAACACGACGCATAAAAAAAGATGAATGCCTTGTAGTACAGCAGCGAGTCGGAATGATTTTTTTTTTCAAAAAGCGCCATCAAACGAGCCTGCTGCACAAATTCAAGTAAAGGTCGACTTATCATGAAGAGCCAGGCTTAAAACCAAACACAAGGAAGGAAAGAAAAGGGACTTTAAAAGCGCTAGATGTTCACACACATCCATTTTGCCAGTGTTTTTTAATCATATTGCACTGCTAATCAATAAAATATGACGTATTTTTTTCATATCACCTTAATGTGCAGTGATAATCAGGTGAAATAAAGCAGCATCAGTTACAGATTTCAATACAACCTCCCTCCCCCGACTGACCCAAGTGATTTGTATGGATGAGATAAAGGTAAAAAAAAGAAAAGATAAACATCTGAAATAAACAGAACTGAAAATGAAGAATGCAGCAGAATCCAGTGACTGAACGTCCTCCTCTTGCTGTCGGCATGACGCGACCGGCCGCTTCGCCCGCTTCAACTTAATTATTTCCTGCTCTGTTTCCATGGCAGCTCAGAGCAGGTCAGGCAGGATGAGCCCCGGAGGTTTCGGCTCCACGCAGTTGATCCAGAAATTGGCGCAGCTGGCGTGGTACTGGTGGCCCCCGTACAGCAGCTTGAAGTTGTCCGTCTCGGAGTTGAAAGCCTGTTAGACAGAAAGGGTGAGGCGCTTAGAGACCCGGATCCACAGGCATGATGGGAGGAGAGGGGGGGCAGGATGGGGTGGGGTTCTGTTTTACTCTGAAAGGTAAGAGGATTTAATTTCACACAAAGCAACCCAGCAACATGAAGGAACCCGGCAACATGAAGGTGGGTCTTCATGTTGGTTTGTCAGCAGAAAGGTATGAAAGCCAACCAGAAACCAAAGAGACCAACAATCATTTGGGGTTAATTCTGTTCAAAATGGAAGAAAGAGCCTTGGCGTAGGACAGAACCCAACCAATGAACCGTCTGATGAAGTGGATCAGAGTGACTTTAAATGTTTTTGCACCGCTTCAATTGAAATTTGTCACTTTACAAATACAATATTCCATGTGTTTGTTCAGATATGAGATAATTGAAAATAATACAACAAATGTATGCTTTAGATCAAAGCTCATTAATGTGAAAGAATAGCCTAGTCAAAGTCCAATCTGTGGTGGATCCGTTTAGACCACTCTGGTCCGTCTAAAAACCTGGATCTGTGTTGGGTTGAAGTGAACTCTGGTATAATGCGTATGTGAACGCCAAGCGGACCGGAGACCGCTCCAAAAGCAGGAAGCGGACTATAACGCAGGGCATTCTGGGTAAATATGACCAAAGCAGACGAATGAGTCTACACTAGCTGGTAGAAATGGCTCGACATTTAGAACCACTAAAATCTGACGCCATGTTTGTTTACATTTCATGGGGAAGGAAGTCGCTCTAATATCTTCTTCAGATGTTTTTGTGTCGTTTCCTTCTGTGGTTCTTGATGCAGTGCAGTGTGAAAGTGAACCGCACCAGATGGAAATGTAATATTTTGGTCCACAAATCGAACTGAATCTACCAGTTTACAAAAATTTCAAAAGATTTTGAAATTTTCTGAATTTTCTTAGAGCAAATTTTCTCGTGAGTCGTCGTAAAACACAAGTCAGACCTTTCAGATTTTTAATTGTAACAAAGTGAAAATCGTTTACTGTCCTCACATTTATGTCCTCCACAAAAAAAATCCCATTTTGTGTAATGTCACAAAATGTGAAGAAGAACAGGGAGTGTTTTTCTACTGTTCAGAAGTGCTGAAATGCTTCTAGCCTTCAAAACTTTAAAAGATGAAGAAATGAGCACCGTATGCAATGAGCACTGTGGAGGAAGCTGTAGACCTTTAAAATGAATCATTCTGGAGTAAAGCAGAACTCTGCTTCAACTCTGGGAATCACGTCGAACCGCATGCTGTGATTAATTAGCCTCTATACTTAAGCAAGGCACCGGAGGTTTAAGCAGAACTTGATTTGTGTCATTTTTAGTCCAGTGGTGCGCCACGGTTCTGTAAGCGACCCTGCTGTAAATCAAACACGCACACAGAGGGGAAAGAAAAAAACCCTCCCAACTCTCAGATCTGAAGGTCGGAGAGCTTTGTCCCAAGGTCAAGCTGGATGGGATCGTGTGTTAGCTTAGATCAGTACAAGAACAAAAACACTGGGAATTAAACTCTTTAAGTTGTTTTGTTTTGAATAGATACCAATAACTTCTTGCCAGGTTGTGTCTTTTGGGATTAACTTTAAACTTTTTGGAGATTTTCTTTTTTCTTCAAGTGTGTCCTTTGTAATTTGAGCTAAATAAAAACAACCTGAACATTTTAAAACACATCCTTTAATGAGACTAAGACTGAAATCTGACTTCTGTTTTAAAAAGCTTTCACTTCTTGATTTTTCCTTGATTCTCCCTACTAGGAGAATGTAATTTTAATGTACAATAAATATAATTTTAATATATGGTATGAAAATTAACCAACCTTTTGACCAATTTACACAAGACATGTTTCTGACAATTATTTTTTGTTTTTGACACACCCAGGCTCAAATATACTTAAAAATCCCAGTTTTTAAATGTATATGAGATTGAAATTATAAATAATAGTCTATTTTGTTACCCCCTCCCAAACCCCCCCCAAAAAATATTTCCTGACAATTTTTGACCCTCACATTATGGCCGCCAACCCCCCAAAACAAAATCTGAATTCTTATTAGCATGAAATATGTATTGCATTTTTTTCTAAGGGACACTAATTGGTAGTTAAGGCTTTAACTGTTCAGAAAATGTACATTTGTTTTATATGGTGAGGATTAAATATGTTGCTATGCAATATTTCTAAAACATTATTTGTGTGTCCAGGCGACAAAGGTAAAGCCATTTGTTTCCATAGTTACAAACAACTTTGCTTCAACACGAACAAACAAAAAAAGGTCGGATTAAAATGTCTTCATTTTTAATCACTCAGACAGAAGAGGTTTGGACTGAAGTCAATAATGGTAATAATTGGAAATACTATGTTAATGGATAATATTTCTCATGGAAGCGTTTTGTTTTTTTTTGTAACACCAAGTGAACGGTTTGAATGTGTCGTAAACATCTGACCTGTATCGATCCGTCTGTTTAGTTTGAGCGTACACAAACCTAAAAACTGTCATTTTAAAAGAATAAAAATGATTCATCGTGCTGCCAGACATTCACACGAACAACATTCTGAAATATTTCTTCCACTTGAGCGAATAAATGTACGCCGCGTGAAATTCAGAGAAACAAAATGGTTCATAATACAGTAAACCTGAATTCAGCTCTCAGCTGTGTGCTGCTGCAAACAGAAAACACGTTGTGTTAAATTTCCCTCTGAAGCCACATAAAAGGGAACAAAGGAGAAAACATCTTGAGTGATGTCTCTTTAGAAGCCGGAAAAACTCATCTGTGGTGATTTATCTCCGTCGAGGCAGAAAAAAAAAAAGGGACGGATACAAGATTCGCTTTGAGGCTGCATGTCTAAGACGATTAAGAGATTTTTGCCAGCAATTTTTGTAAACGCGTTTTTCAGCAACATAATTTTCCTCAAAGAATTCGCTGTCTGCTTTGAACAGGCTTCACTTCAGAGAAGTCCAAGATGAAAATAAGAAAATCCACTCACTTTCTGATGTCGTGTCGCTCTGAATTTGGTTGCATCTTTATTGTTTAGTGTAGAATTGAACTGTTCCCTTCTGTTATTCTGAATAATGTAAGACTATAGAAACCGTTTTTAATGAAGAAGTGTTATGGCCATAATCAGAGCTCTTCTGTGTCTTCAGCTCAGTCATATAAAACAATATGGTGGCAGGTAGTTCAGTGAATGCCGCCTCACAGATGGTGCTCTGGGTTCCTCTGTGACCTCCTGGATGAGTCGCCAGTGTGTTCTTGGAGTAATTTGGTGGAAGGCTCTCTCTTTTTGAGTTTTTTTCAGCCTACCTCCTGTTGTCAGACAGGTTTCCTTTTATTCTACAGATCTGGCAGAAACCTGGTCATGACTCATGAAACTGAATTATTATGTTTTCTTTAGAGAGGGCAAGACCCTCACTGTCGGAAAACTGCATTTTAGTGTTTACTCTAGTTTTCTTTCTCTAAAAACCGACCCGACTGCATTTACTTATTGTGATATAAAACAGTGAAATCCCTCTGCTTTGCAGCGTGATCTGATTTGGTCTAAACGTGGCGATATGACCCGAGTTGAGTCCGCGTTTCCACTGGCCGCAGCTGTAGCCGTGTGTGTGCAACCGGCGACGCTAATGTGTGAGATGTGCAGCTTAGGAGTCGTTCTCCCCCGGTGGAATAATTGAGGCGAAGCCGGAGTGAGGAATGACTCATGTGCAGTGAATCATAGGAGACGCAAACAGCAGAAAAAAATAAAAATAAATTCATCTCAGCGCTATAACACACCATTAAGCGAAATGCGTCTCCACCTGTCTGAATGCAGAGTGCGGCTCAGACGATCCGCTGCCTTCCTAATGCAGACTGAATGACACATTTTCCACTCCGCTCACATTTCCCTTAGCGGAGTGATTTCCAGTTCAGAGCGGCCCTTTGTGGCCCCGGCCTACCTGTTCCTGGCGAGGCCGGGAGTGAAGGAAGGAGGACGGCGGGTAGGAATGAAAAAAATAAAAGCTGAGTGGCCATCTATAACGAATCCGCCTCATTCTGCTCAAACCTGCGGAGGCTCTGACGTCAACGGACGCTTATCAGAAACATCATTTATTTATTGTTTTTAAGGCCAGGAACATTTAGAACCGCCGCTGTGAGCCAACAATGGCTACCTTTGTAATCAGTCGGATCAAATGAAGCATAATTATTTGCCTGACCTTTTCATCAGCTGATTAAAGCCTATTTAGGCCAGTAGATATCCCGTTTTGGCTAATTTAGCTTAATTGCATAAATTGTTTTTTAACTTTTGCTAAAAAATGGCGCTTTTTATTAAGTTAATGATAATTTCATGAAGCTCCAAGTGCAGCTGCCTTTTGTCAGCTTCACTGTCTTGAGGATGGTACATACAGCTGAACCCAGAAGTTTACATTCACTGAATAGAAAGATGCAGAAGCCTAAATCAGACCAAACATCTCCTGTTTTATTCTGTTATTCAGCTTTTATGCTTTGCCACAATAATGAGAGAAGGAATAACTCAGAGATTTATTTATTAACATCTGATGATGATTACTCTCTCTTTAGCAGAATTGGGGAGTAACTAGTTACATTTTCTGGAGTAACTTTTTGGAGAAAAAACATATGTTTAGGAGTATTTTATTATGCTGCACATTTACTTTTACTTTAATAATTTTATTAAGAAGTATCATTATGCTTGAGTACTGAATAAAAATTCTTCCAAATGGACAATAACCCTCAGGATGCAGCCAAAGTGTTTAAGGACAACAAAGTCGGTGTTTTGTTGTGGCCGTCACAAAATTCTGAGAAAAGTTGCTTGTAGAAGTCTGATTTAACTTTGGGAAGTGAGAAAAAAGGTGTATGCATAATTTCATTCAGTGTATCTAAACTCCTGGCTTCAACAGTGCAGCATTTTGGCTCCCAGCCTGTTCAATGGTAAACAAACAAGGGATTAGATCAGCTAATAGTTTGAAAAAATAAAACTCTTCAGGTGAACGAGGCTCAAACTAAGCAGCCTGGGCTCATTTGCTCCTTAACAGCATCTCTACTTTCCCTTCTTTGTACTTTTTCTGGAACAAACAAATCAGCACTCCTTCACCACAGGACAAGCCACCAATCAGTGCCTTCTGCTGGTCTTTCACTGCTTTATACTCAAAGGGGGAGTCTGGCCTCTAATGCCTTCTCACCGCTGTGGCTCTGCCAAAATCGTAATTAAAAGTCGCATTATTAATCTCAAGCTAGTGGCACACAGGCAAAACAAATTGGTATAAATGTCAGCTTAAGTCTGGTCACAGAGGAGTGAGAGTGTGTTTGTGTGTGTGTATGTGTGTGCAGGTCTATTATCTGCCTCTCTCCTGACTAATGCTTAAGCCACATCTGCCAAGATGCCTCGCAGTCGTCCGCGTCTCGCTCGCATCATCCATCTGGCTGTGGCCGAGCGGCGGAGGGACGACCAGAGACGATGAGCGGCGGTGGCGGCGTGATGCCCTTTAGACCGCAGGCCCTGAGAACACCATTAGCTGCCCCGCTCCGATAAAAATCACCAAGGTGGACACACAGCCATGCGGCAACCCTCTCCATCCCCCATTCGGAGAACGGTTATTAGAAACAGCAATGGTTGTTAGCTGAAAGGGAAGGAGGTGAGCATCTACCTCGAGGTGGAGGTGAGAGAGGGGAAAAAATTGAAACGAACCCTGTTACCTCGAAGGAACCAATCCCAAAGTGCAAAAAAAAAAAAAAAACCCAGCCTGAGGTGCCAAAGTGACAGAGCTCCACTTATTCCAGAGTGTGTTGTTATCTTTTGATAGTTATTTTGACATGCTGTGGTACAGAAGCTTTGGAGACAACCGTGTGTCTGCGCCAATAGATGGAAGCAGCAGCAGCGGCCGGGCAGGGCAGGGTGGGCCGGTCAGGCTATCAATTAGAGCACACACTGGGCAGTAATGTGACACACACCTGGCATTTAAAGGGCCTGGAGAGAGAAACAGAGAACTACAGGTTTTACATATTCACGAGCAACTACACTGACCGGTTTACGGCTCAGTAAAAATAATCGGGGAACAAAATCAACTCGATGATGATGTAAGTCTTAATGCTACAAGCCTCTGCTGCTTTCTCAACTAGACGAATGTGAGTTTACAATTCAGCTCATTCTTTCCAACTACAATAATTAATTAATATTTCTTTTTCTTTAAAAAGGAGAACATGCAACATGTTGATCTACCCCTGATCTGTGTATTGGTGTTTAACACCATATCACTTAGTGGTCCTGATCAATAGTTTTCCAATTTATTTAAACTTTTGGCTTCTTTTAAAGCTGCAACTAACAATTATTCTGCGGATTAATCTACTATTCTGACAATCACTCAAATATTCTGTCGAGTAAAAATCTTTTTCATTTAACATTAATCCTTTTTTATACATTAGAAATACATTAAAGATGTATTAATGTATTCAAATAATTGAAATTCTTTCCACAGTGTTATAAAAGACGTTTAAATAAACACCCATGCCACACCTTTCAGAGTTTTACAGATTTTTTTTCTAAACATTCTCATTCCCCACATCTCTGTGCAGCTGAGTTGTTCAATTACATAACAATCAAGGATGCAAGTTATCAATTGATGAGTTAATCTAAAATTAATTGATCTTATGAATCGACTGTTGATAGATAAGCGACCATTTTTTAAAACAAATCTGAGTTTTCTCTTGTATCAAAAGCATTGACTGCTTTACTTAACTTGAAGGGCTTCATTTTTCACAATAAGCTAAATTTAAAAATGAAGGACTTAATTATATTTTAACAAATTATTTGTGTCACCTCTGTTAAATACTGACTGAATTAACAGAAACCTGAGATTTTCTTACATCATTAAACTTAGGACATATTTTTAAAATATACCAAAACAGAAACTTATTGGGTTGCTGAATAGAAAAATAAAAGATGAAAAGACTAAAATATTGTAAACACTTAATCCCAATGAATTGTTAACAATATTTACAGGGAATTAAAGAACTTGTATGAAACAATATTCTTAATTGACCAACAATCAACATGCATTTCTCTCCTTTTTCTCTCCATATGCAAAAACCCCCATGAAGTTATTTTTTCTGTAATTTAACTAAATTTAAACTTAATGTGACACTGCCACATTAAAAAACTAAAACAAACTAAAAATAACTGAAGACGTGAGTTCACATGCACACGGACAAGCATGCAGCCAGGCTCCAGCAGTGCAGGCGGCGGCGATGCAGGGAAAAAGCAAGACCATCTGTTTGCATTAGCAAAGGGTAATAAATGTGTGTTTACAATTTCCAAGCAAAATGGATGGAAGAGAAAATCGCTGCTGAACACGAGACGCAATAATCAAAGCCATGAAGAAAAGCTGCTGCTGCAGTGAATGTGATAAAAAAAAACAACAAAAAAAACACATAACCTTTTGTACTTCTTAAAGTTCTGCACAGTGAAATAACTTCTATGCAAATGTGTCAGGGAAGCTGCTGGACGTTAACAGAGGAAAGATGGATCCTGTCACTTTGGCCCCCTGCAGGGCATGAATGTTAGAGGAAAATAGGCCCCCAGTGTTCCCAAGAAGAAAAAAAAAAGAAGGATGAGATTCAGGTGACAGTTTGACTGGTTCATACTCGTTTTAACAGACGTCCAATAGCGCTTCCCTCTTTATTCTGCAAAAATGTTTCAAAGTCAGACATCAGTGGTTACGCGCGGCCGGTGGAGAAACAGCAGCGTTCATGGAAACACGTTTCGACCGCCGGCGTGCGTCCGCGGGCACAAACCTTGCTGCGAGCGTCGACGTTCAGCAGACACACTCCACACGCCAGCTCCTTGGCGTTCTTGATGCCGGGCCGCAGGATGCAGGAGGAGAAATCCAGGGAGCTTTCATCTGGCTGCACACACACACACAAAACACACAACGTGGTTTACCTCCTGCCGCAGGGCGACATGCAATCATGTCTGTTTCATGTACGTTGGGTCTGGTTACATAAAACATCTTCATGTGTCATTGGTTTTATTTTGTCTAAATCTTTTTGGCTCCTGAACAATTTTTATGTTAAAATTACAAACTTTTCCAGCACACTTAGTCCCTTTAAGGTCTATTAAAGTATGAAATAAAAAAATCAAGATACAACTTGACAGATGTGTTCATAGTGGTCTGGATTTAAATATGGAGTCTAATTAGACTACAAACTGGATGGACAGAAAGAGATAATCAAGGATGCACTATATATCGGAAATAACATCGGTATCAGTCGATTTTAGTCATTTGTTAATGTATCGGTCTGATAAATAAAACTGGGCTGATATGAAAAACTGATATTTATTTCCATCTTTACTGTGTTTCTAGAGGAGGAAGAAATAGTAAATGGAAGGATTAATAAAACAAGTTACTAACTGCATAGAGGAAACAATGAAATGATGAACAGATGGATGGAGAAAAAATAGAATGGATGGATAGAGAGTTCAGACAACCGGATAAGTTATGAAAAAAATATATATTTTTTTCAGATTAGTAAAGTTTTTTGGGGGTTTTTTATGTAAATTTGAAAACCTTTACTTATTCTTAAAATCAACTGGCTTGGCTGAAGAAAAATGTGTGATGAAAAAAATAAAATAAAATCTAACGTCTGATTGGTCTCTGAAAAGCTTGAGAAATAAATCCAAGCTGCCAGTTATTTCTGTTGATGTGAATGTAAATCTACCAGGGATCATTGTATCAAAAGAAAATCAAAAAACCAAAAAAACAAAACAATAAATTATTGATTTTACTTCATTGGAGCGACATCATCTAACACTTCATCGCTGCAGTGTTTGTGGGAGCATGAACGTTTCGCAGCGACTCACTACGAGTTTGGCCAGCGACATGAAGCCGATGAGGTTGTTCCAAACCCGGCTGATGTCCTTCAGCAGCTGCTGCAGCTTCTCTGAACACACCGCGGTCGCCTTGACGCCCAGCTCCACTCGCCTGGTGACCCGGTACACCTCCACCACACCTGATTACAAAGCACACAGACATATGAAAAAGACTAAACAAAAACATACTCTCATGCTTCATTGAAAAAAAAAAAAAAAAGATGAAGCATTGTGGGTAAAACTTATTTTCAGACAAAGATTGTCTTTGTTTTTTTTTTTTATCTTAATTGTAAAATGTTTATTTTTTTTGTACAGTTTTGGCTTAATTACTGCTCCCAGTTTTTGTTCTTTCAGCAAATTGCCTTTGTTAGAATCTGAATATGTATAGTTAATGTAGGCCTGTCACAAAAATCAGTAAATCAGTTATTCACAAGATAAATTAAAACAAAATCAATCATTTCCATTATTGTGATTTATTGCTTTTCTTTCTTTCTACCAAAAACTGGATGATAAAAGTCTTCAGTCTGGTGCTTTGGTCTCAACTAGCCCCTTTTTTTGAATGGTAATTTTGTTTGTAGAGATTTTATAATTCACTTTATTTGTTGTTTCTGTTGTTCCAGTGTTAAATGTTCATTGGAAATCAAAGTTTATTGATCTTTATAATGTGTTCTTACATTATTAGGCCATTTCCATTATGTTACTTGAAAATGGTCCCCAAACCACAATATTATCGTTTATTGTAATAACTTGTGGGACAATTTATTGTCTAGCTAAACTTGTTACAGGCCTAAGTTAATGATTAATCAATTATGTCATTAGTTGATGATTATTTCAAAAATCAATTCATCGTGATTAATCCGATTAATCGTTTCTTCTTCGCCTTTGAAAACTCAGTCCAACAAAGTGATCCCATGACAGTGATTTAAATTTGAGGCGCCTGATGTTTGTAGTGTGTGTGTGTGTGTGTGTGTGTGTGTGTGGTTCCTCACCCAGCAGGTACTCCATGCCCTGAGCAGACTGGATGACCTCGGTGCAGACAGACGAGCTGCTGATGCCGTTCAGGGTGTTGTTGGCCTTGGTGATGACCTTAACGAGGAGCGACAGAAGCCAGCGTTGTGTCACACATGCTATTTCTGTTCATCGTCGTCATCATCATCATTAGTGAGCATAACCTCTGCTGCTGAGTGAACATTGTGTTTTAACATATACAGGTGAAAAATAGAAATGTTTAGTACCATGACTAAACTACAAGGCGTAGTTTGCTTTAGTTAGTGACTAATAGTAAATCTCAGCAAACTGATTCTTTTTTTGGGGGGTGAGTATTTTGTTGAAATATATCAACGAAGCGTTTTGTTCCCTTAAAATAAAAATCCAAAACATCTTTCAATTACTTTTGGATTGGAGAGAAATAGTTTGCTTTCATATCTACACAAGTACAACAGAGGATAAAAAAAAAAATTAAAATGACAGGAATAAAGTAATAAAATTATGATAATAAAGTAATAGAATTACAAAAATAATGATAATTTTTGGAAATAATAATCATAATATTATGACTATTAACAAAATATGACTTTGATCTTATATAAAGTCGTATTTATTCTCAAAATACTACAACTTTATTCTCATAATACTGACATTTTTATTCAAATATTATGACTTTATTCTTGTAACACATATGTTTTTTCTTACTATGGTCTCAACATTCCGTCGTACATGAGAGAAGATCTGGGACAAAAAACACTAACAAAATGCTGAATGGTGACAAAGTGGGACACAAACCTCCAGAGCGCTTTCCAGACACCTCTGCCACTCGTATGCGTACCGCTCGCTTTCCTGCAGCAACCAGGAGCTGCAGTTAGCTCACACAAAGACGAAAGCAAAACAAAACAAAACAGAGCAGCACACTGAGGGACTTGCTCACCTCCACCTCCCCGGTCAGGTCTTTGTACTTGTCCCTGATGACGGGCAGGGTGGGCTTCTCGTTCAGCGTGTTGGAGCGGTCTCTGAAAGGCTGCTCCGGAGCGGGAGACGGAGGCGAACGCCCGATCTCCTTCTCGCCCAAACTATGACTGCGTTTGTGAGAGCCTGAGGCCAGGATGGGAGAGGAAAAGGCCAGAGAAGGAACGTCAAACAATTGGTCAAAACGGTTGAACCACGACCAACATATCAGACCTGATTCTGTGTTATCATCTCATTTAACTCAGAATTTCCACTACATGTAATTTGAATGCGGCGCAACGCCATACCTTCAGAATGAAGCTTTTTTTATTGTATTAAACATGATTAGAGATTGAAATGAACTTAAGCTCTCTCTCTCTCTCTCTCTCTCTCTCTCTTTGTGGCCAAATTCCCTACACACTTTTATGGGGTGAGTAAATGCTTAATTTTTGACGGATAATAATTAGGTACAAAACAAAGCCAGGGATATGCAAACAGGAATAATTCGCAGACAAATCCTGGCAATGTACCACACCAAACACGCGGGCACAAACTGAAGCCCTCGGTGTTCTAACGGGACCTGAAGCTCATCCAGGGTCGGGTAATCCATCCCCAGCTCCTCCACAACCCCAAAAGAGGGACGTGTCATCTTGCCCCACAGCCACTCACCCCACTGCAAAACCCCACTGCGATCTGATGACTGCTACACGGGGCGAAGAAACGTTAGCGAGGCCCTTCTACCCGGCCCGGGGAAGGAGGAGTGTCATGGGAGCTTTTATCTCGGTGTAATTAATTATTTGTGGAACGTAACAGCAGTTAAAGGAACGAACGGCCTTAAAGTGGTTCCGGCTAATTTTGGCTCATGGATTTTTCGGACCTCCGATAATCTATCTCAGCGGTCAGTGCCATTAGAGCGGGACTGTCATGGCAACACCACCATCTAATGTCTGACGGCTCCATTACAGATCAGGTGGAGGTAGAGCGGCGAGGAGGCGAAAGATGGGAGATTACAATCAGCTGCTCCCCTTGGAAATCTGAAAAATCTGCTGCTGTTTGCTGTTGTTTCACTTCACCATCACTCAGATTAGATATTACTGATGGACAGAACTCGCCAGTTTTAGCCAGTTTGGTCTCGTAGAAATGTAATAAACTTTAAGTTATTTCAGTGAACTGAAATAATTTAAAATCCACGTTCCTGTTCATTGTTCATTTCATATGTTTCTCTCTGTCACTGCCACATGGACAAACACATGTTCACTAAGAGATCGGTTGGGAGAGCAGAGGATGCAGGACTTTGTGTTTTACTGTGGAAAATATCAGCTGGTTTTGTCTGAACAAAGAGTTTTCACAACATCTCTGTGAAAAAATTATAGTTTAAAGAATGACTATTCCTCCGGCTAAGTTTAACTGAACTTTACATTATAAAGGTGCAATTTTAGAAGGACTTTTAGTAAGTTCAGTTGTACGAAGCCCCCTATGAACATTGTAGGAACTTTTTTTGCTTTGCATGTATTTCTAATCTGTTCATCCAGCATCTTGAACACTGAAAGTCTTTCTGCTACTATAGAATGTTTTGTAAGGCGCCTCCATGTATGCTGATGTCTTATATGTGACATGTCTGACGTTTTATATACTTTTCTTTAGGATGCAAACACAACACAAACTTATGTGCAAAATGTCGGAGGCAAAACGGGTCAATCTTGGGTTTTCTAGACCTGCTCTAAGATGGAAACTTTCTGCAAGAAGAAAAAGAAAAAATACTTCTAAACTATTTAGACTATTTTAAAGTTATTTTTTTATCTGACACTTTTGCTTGTGTGCTTTTAGTGTTTGTAGTCTAAATCAGTGTTTCCCAACCCTGGTCCTCAAGGCACAATGTCCTACATGTTTTAGAGGTTGCCCTGCTTTAATGTGCCTGATTCAACTGATTGCAGTTCAACAAATGCCTGTTAATCAGGCATCAATTGAAATCAGCTGGACTGAAGCAAGGAAATACCTAAAACATGCAGGGCAGTGAGGTGCCTTGAGGACCAGGGTTGGGAAACACTGGTCTAAATGGTTCATAAAGGGGCTGATTTTCATGCGCAGTCCAATCTTTACCATTTTTCTGCTCCAAATAGGTGAAAATGTATAAACACGGTTTCAATGATGTGGCTCTTCAAATGTGTAAATATGTGCAATTTTAAATAGACTTTTCTTATCACTGTGACTGTATACTAACAAGAGCGGGGTGTATCTGCAAATTTATTGTGAGAGAATTTTAGTAAGTTCAGTTGTACGAACTTACTACAAGCAAGTAAGTTCGTACAACTTACTTGTTGTAAATCTCTCATTCCCTCTAGGGGGCACTGTAGAGTTTCATCACAATTTGAGATACAGATTTAAAAAAGAACATTCAATATATAATAGCAAAATTATGTAACAAATCTCTGGACGTAATCTCTCATTATTGTGGCATTTAGCAAATAGAAATGATTTGGTGAATCTAACTGACCAAAAACAAGAGAAGGTTTAGTCAGATTTAACTTTAGACAGTGAGGAAAAAAAACCTTGTTTTTATTTGATGTACGTAAACCGCATGAACATGTTTACATTGCATATGTACAGATGTGGTTGAAAGGTCATGAAAACTCACCTTGAACACACAGGTCAAAGGTTGCGAGCTCGTTCTTGATCATCTCCTCGCTGGATTTGACTTTGGTTTGAGCGCTGGCTTTCAGGAAGTCAAACTTGTCAAATTTGGGCTTGTCCCCTTGGAACGTGCCAAATTCGTCCGGAAACTCGCCAAGGTTTCCCTCCGAACCCGCCTCCGTAGTGACAGCGGGCGAGTCCGACTTTTCAGAAACAGTACTGGCAAAATCTCCAAAGTCATCGTCGTAGCCGGGCTGGTCCGAGGAACCGAAGTCGGCGAAGGCCTCGAACTTGTCGCCTCCCAAAGATCCATTCTCTGAGGCTAAAGAGGTCATGACCTTTGCCGGGGAGCCGTTGGACATGTTTTCACTGCTGCCAAAGCTGAGTTCGTTTCTCTGTGACGGTACTAAAGATGATAGAGAAGCACCTTCCATGCCCTGGGGCTTTCTCAGATCGCTGGCCAGACTTTCATCTCGATCTGACCAGTCGTAGCTGGACAGTGTGCTGAGGGCCGACGTCCCAAACGGGTCAAACTTCATGTCGTCTCTTTCTATAACGACAACACAGACATACTGGGTGGTTCGTGGGGATAGAACAAAGATACAAGGATGAAAAACAAGCTGTTGCATTATTCACACAGTAAGAATCTAGGAAGTGTACATACACTGATTATGGATATGAATGTCATTAATTATTGTTAATTATTAAAATGGATGTATAACTGTCTCCATTACGAGCCAGCTGTCATTCCTTTCACCATCCCTTTTATGTCTTGGAGATCAGAGGTGAGACACCACAATGCTGAACAGTTTGCAAAACCTTTTCTGTTGAGGTGAGCAGATGCTGAAATTAGTGGCCTTATTCTGTTTTTGGCCTACATGTATTCTACTTTTTGCTAAATTACCAATGTGGTGCATTCAGTCATGGTAAAAAGAAAGTGGAACCTTTTTCAAATCTTTTTTTTTTTTTAGCTTTACTACATCATAGAAATTGTTTTGTTTTTTGTTTTTAATAAAATCTCAAGTGTATAAACAACAGATTTCACTCTGTCAACGATCTTTATTAAATAAAGATCCAAGTAAATTTTAATAGCTATGCGATGAAGAATTATGCACACCACATGTTTCAGAAATACATAAAAACACCTTAAGCACCAATAATTTTGGCCCATTCTTTCACGAAATGGTGCTTCAATAAAGAAATTAACTGACTGCTATTAAACCTCAGATGGGGACAGATGGTCTACAATGTCCATCTGGCGGAATGGTACAATGTCTTTAAATAAAATAACAATATCTGCTACTCTGATAAACAGAGGAGTTCATGGTCGACTCAATGACTAGCAAGACATCCTGGTGTCATGGCTGCAAAATACCTAAAACCTAAGGTGCATGGAGAGGGTCAACAACCTGGTGCGCTGAAGACTCCAGAAACACTAAGGACGTTTTCACACCTGATATTCTGGTAGACTCGGTTCGATCCGGGACCCAAATAGCAACATTTGTTAAATTTTCAGCTGGTGTGGTTCACTTTCACATGGCACTGTCTCAAAAAACAATCCAAACCCTTCGAAAAACTTGTTCACCACCTCACCTGTGGTGGCGCTGCATCAAGAACCACTGAAGGAAACGACATTGAAGAAGACATTGAAAGAAAATTCCTTCTTCACTGAATGTTAACTAAAATGGAGTGGCATCAGGTTTTAGTGACTGTAGGATTTCTCTTTAGTAGGAGAAAACGAGCCATTTCTGCCACTATCGCTAGACCCGTAACTTTGTTTTGGTTGTATTTACCCAGAATTCCGTGCACTATAGTCCACTTCCTGCTTTTGGTGCGGTCTCCAGTCCGCTTGTATCCACATATGCATTCGAACCACACCAGCTTTTACTTCAACCGAGCTGAGACATAAGTGTTTAGCCGGAGCAGAGTTTGCTTTCTTGGTCTGGATCAGAGTTTGGTTGTACATTCACACCTACCCAAATATAAAAACCACACCTTCTAGGTACATGAAGTGGAGTTGGATTAATGTCTTTCCCTCCTGGCATAGTGTTGACACGTACCTCAATGCTCCATCGCAGAAAACTGTCAAAGCTGTCACACAATTGATGAGGTGATCAATTGCATTTGATCAGCAGCAGCTGTATGCCACTTACCATCTTTAATCCCAAACGCAGAGTTTTTATATTTTGATTCGGTTTTACCCATTGAACTGGTAAGACCTCATTGCTTGTCAACAAACCTCACCTACTGTTAGGGTGTTGAAAACCCAGCAAAAATGAGGGAAAAATTAGATCTAAGTTTCCCTTTACATGCAAAAATCCGCATGAGAAGACAAACTGTGAAAATCGGAATCAAATTGTCGACACATCTCGCTTTAGCATCTTTTCAGCTGAGAGTGTAACAATAAAATCCTAAAACATTTGGCACTCTCAATATGGCAATGGCATAATTTAGATTTCAGCACATAACACTTCATTTGGGAAAGACATGCTCCCTCCCACACAATGGATTATTCTTAACACAATATGTTATTTTGATCATTTAAATGCCTGAATTGAACAGTAACAGCCACATTTATTGCCACTCCTGGTAAGAATGAATAAAAATATTACATTTTGCTTTATCACATACTTAATCTCAAAAATAAAAAAGGCAAACCTTTAATTTAAAAGTACAGAGTTCCAGGTAAAGCCCTAGTTAACTCTGTGTTTCTTTTTCATGGTAGCAGAAAAGGGCATTACCCGTTACCATAACATCCAATGGTCGTCTAGGAGACTTGTTGACCCTAAGACTCGACTTCTTCCTGCAATTTCTAACTGCGAGGTTATCCGCTCTACCTTGCTTACTGTGGCACTTACTGTGTGTGATGGCAAAATATACACAGGCTCTCATGAAGCCCACAAACCAGTGGCAAACAGAAACGAGCCTCTGTTTGGCTTTTTATCCATCATTACCAGGATGACAGTATATGTCGCTAGCACCGTATTCATCCAATGTTGTCTTTTATTTCCTTTAATTTTCCCTTGGTCGTAATGCAACACGGCCTCTGTTCTAGAAATCTCATCTCCACATTTCTCTGTTTACATTGTGTTTCTAACATTTAGCATTTCTACCTCGAAAGTGGTGTGTCTCATCTTACCAGGAAATTCTCATATGGTTTTAGTGGTAAAGATTAAATGAGCTTTAGCATGATTCTTCAGCAGACGAGTTCTATGCAGTAAGTCGGAGCCACTTCAGTTGAGTGAAAATTTGCTATATATAAAAAAAAACCCATTTATTCCAAGTCTTTCTGAAGCTCTGTGCTAGTGGTCCTTGGTTCCTGGTAAACTATTGTGGTAATTATTTTTGATTACTAGCAAAGGAAGCGAAGAGATGGTGAAAATTCTGTTGGATATTATCGCTCAAATGTTTCTCAGTGGAACACCAAGACGCTTGAAACCAATGCTATTAGCATTTCTAACAATAGCTGTGTTTCTGTTACAGATGTGAGCAAATCTTTGTCTTTGTTCCGCTAATGTAAAAAAAATAAAAATTAAAAAATTTCGCAATGCCGATGTACCCATTAAATAAGAAATGAAATGAAAATCACGCTAGCGTTCATCATCTATCAGCCTTCAGGGTGGCATCTTATTCAGGCGCCAACATTTTGTGTAGCTGCAAAATATTGCGGCTACGCGTGCAATGTTTTGGGGAAATTGCAGTCGGTGAAGCTATGGCTTCGATACATTTGAATGACACACAACTTTTTATGGACTGTGTGAGGCTGCGAGAGCTCTGGTGGAGCCAGCTTCGCATTGTCCGAAAAACAACAAAAACAAACCGTCATCCTCCTACCACTTCCTGTTGTCTTCTTCTGCGTTTTCGGCAGTAGTAGCATCCAGCTGTTGATCATGTGACTCGTGAGATGCGAAAAAAATTCTGATACGGCTGGAAAACCATGTCATGCACAAAAATGTTTTAGCAAAAAAGTTATTTTCATAAGAATTTGCGCAATTTTATGATTAATGGAAATAGAGCTACTAAGGTTTCGATGGTCTTCAAAACGTTTTTATCTTTTGCCCATCATGACATGCTTCTTCTGAAAAACCTTTACATTAAGTCATCAGTGAAGTATAAAGCAGTTGATATTAATTCAAAAAGAGGTGAGACTGCTTTCTAAATACTGATAGAGTTCAGCTGGTTTCTTGGCTTTCTTTATCTTGCTTCTTTTCTCCGTTATGATTTATGGACTTATCAATTGCATTATTTTTGCATGTAGCTACCTCAGATTGTTGACATGTTAAAATCCCATTTAGAAATACATTTACTGAAAAAGACATTGTGCTAATGTCCCTGTTATTAAACACAATCTCCTTTTGTTGTATATGTATATCAGCTATGCAGGGAAATTACAATAAACTAATATTACTGGTGTTTTCTTCCACCAGAAGGATTTCTATTTAAAGGGCATAAATCAAAACATCGTCTGTTTCTCCTACTTTCCTTTAAAACTAATATTATCTGACGCCCGCACGGCATGCTTTTTCCTCTCATTTGAACAAACACCTACTTCCACCTTGTTGAACCCTTCCTATTTTTGCATAACAGGGCCAGAAATGTGCCAAGCAATTTGTGAAATTGACAAGGAGGCTAATTATTTGTAACTAACCCCGGTTACTCTTCTCAAAGAAGGAAAGAAGACGGAAAAAATAAGACGGTACGCATTTGAGCAATACCAACAGCAAAGTTTATTACGACAACATCAGTAGAGAGAAAGACAGAAAAGGTCACAAAGTACTGTGTGAAAGAAGCCTACTGTTACAAGAGGTTTTTGTGAAACTAACACTTGTAAAAATTAAAACTCAGTCATTTTTGATTACAAGAAGCATGCAGAGTCAGGAGTGGAGGCAGAAAAAGAACAAACAAGAAGGTGAAAACGGACAAACAAAAATCCGGAGGTAAAGAAGCAGAAACCAGAAAGAGAAGGCACATTCACAGACTAGAATCAGCAGTTTTTAGGGAGTTGACAAACTCTTGACTATTAGTTAAGCAACAAGTGGTTTTGGAAAAAGGATTTGAGTACAGAACATTTGGAAAGCCTGGTTGAGAAGATAACCCAAAGAACAAGGCAAAGAGGAAGTAACCCTTTGAGGCCCTGAAGGGGGAAAAGAAGAAACACGGGCAGAACAAGTCGAATTTAGAGAGCAAAAAGAAAAGCAGCAAGGTTTTTACATTTGGTCAAATGTGAGCCGAGATAGTAAAAACAGAAAGGAGAATAATTTCACATCTGCCTTAATCTGACGGAAATGAGAGGAAGTTAAAGCGCTCAAAGGGTTGCAGAAAATAAAGTGGGCCATCTTACACCTGACCTCCCAGAAAGGGCCTTAAATACATCCAATCAGACAGATTTAAAGAGACAGTATCCTTTTTTCTCTTGCTACAGTGATTGTTTGGCAGAAATAACCCTCTTGGGTTTGAAAACACTGAAATTCATCACTAAATACTAGATACATTGAACATTAACAGTTTGCATCACAGCAAGACCAAGGAGTCTCTCTCTAGCCTCGAAATAAGACAGTTTGTATTCCTGTAATAAAAATACACTACTAAAATCTTTATGTATACATTTCTTCTTGGATAAAAACAGCTTGCAATACGTTTTATTTTTTGTTGTGTTTTTTTTATGCATAAAATGCTCACCATCTTTTATGTTCTTGTCAATTTCACAAATTGAAAAAAAGCAGGCACACTGCAGCAAAAAAGCAAGGCAGGAAGGGTAATGCTAACTTCACTACGTTCTCAGAGAGCCAGAACCGCAGAGCCACAGCAGAGAAATCCATGCGGCGTTCATCGTAGTAAAACGAAAAGGGACGAAAAAAGAAAAAAAGAAAAGAAAACGAGGATTTGAGTCCATTTGGTAACTCACAAAAGAAATACTGTCTCTTTAAGAATACAAACAGTTGCTAAAACACAGTGCAAAGCGTATAGAGAGGGGCTCAAACAGCTCGGCCTGCTACATTTAACAACAGGTTAGTTGCTCTCCAAGAACAGTAGAGAAAGAAGATTTTACAGAATTTTGTTTCTTAGGAATGTATCGATGTTTCTATGGACCAGGGGTTTTTTTTTTGCAATATTTGAGCTTGTTTAAGTTAGCTGAGATGACCTTTATGGGATATGTTAGAGTATGTTTACATTTCTGTTTGTTTTTTTCTCCAGTGAAACATCCTGGATGAAATGATTTGCTGTGCAAATGTATTTGCAACCCTTGAACTATTCCACATTTTGTCACAGTACAACCACAAACGTCATGGTGTTTATCGGGATTTTACGTGCCGGATCGGCACATAATTGTTTAGTGGAAGGAAATGTTTATTTTTGATGGAAGAAGGTGCTGCTCTGGTCAGATGAGGGTCAAATCAATGTGCAAAACACAAAGCGTGAGGAAAAACTAAGCCTGAACAGCACATGAAGCATGGTGGTGGAGGGGTTATGCTGTGGGGATAGTTTACTTCAGATCAGACATAGCTGCAGCAGGACACAGGACGATAAATTGTCCCAGGAATTATTGCGATAATATTTTTGCAAGCAAGCAAGCAATATATCGATAATGGCTTCTAAATGCAAGTTTTCCCTCTGAAAGACCAATAAACTTTAACTTCATAAAGTTAACACTGGAACTGGAAGATATTTTAAACATCAAAAATAAAAACAACCAAAAATAATAAATAAAATGAAAATATAAACCACATGAGACCACTCAAAATTGCCATTCAAAATGCATTAATCATTAGAATGGAAATTATTGAGTTTATTTTAATTTATTGTATGATTACTTTTTTTTTTTTTGATCAATTGCGACAGAGATAAATATTCGCTTTTGAGTTTGGAGTTGACCAACTGTGGTTTAGATCAAAGCATCTTTATGAGTTAATTCAGCCAGAATTCAAACCTGAATCCAACAGAGAATCTACGGCAGAGTTTCGAGATTCATATTCAAACATTTTCCAGCCGAAATGACAAAACTTTAACTATTTTACAAAGAAGAATCGGCAAAACCAAGAGGTGCTGAACCAACGCTGAAAGGCTTGAACCTGCACTGCAACAACGGGCAAAACAAGGGGTGTGCCGATAAACTAAACTTGATTTCCTCAATTTTGGGAGATTGGTAATCGACAGATGCTTGGTTAAGATTATCCACCTCCACAAAAATCTGTAAAAGTTTTTCTCTCTACAGTGACAAAGGTTAATAATAGTCACCCCAAGTGTTTTTTAGCAACTTTTCAAATGAAAAAAACATCAGTATCGGCCAAAATCAGAATCGGCGGGTCAGGCTTTTTAAAGATCGACAGAAGACTGCAATTAGTGCAAAACACTTTTCTGATTTTTAGGAAAACAAAACAAAAAAAACAGACTATTTTCCTTCCACCTCCCAATTATGTGGTGCTTTGTGTTTGTCTACCAAATAATTTACATTTAAATCCAGTGAAGCTTGGGGTTGTTCAAACGTAAAAAAAATATATATATATATATATATATATATATATATATACATATATATATATATATATACATATATATATACATATATATATAAAATAAATTTGTGAATCTTAACTGCATGACTACTGTCAGATAAAGACTGAGCAGAGCACTGTGGAGTTTTCATCCAACCACAATTACTTAAAATCTCAGATTACCCAGCTGAATCGGGTGAGGCGCAATGAAACACGAGCCGTGAGGTGGAAGTGAGACGCTGGATGAATAAATGATAAACTGTGGCGGGGTGGGGGGGATGAAGAACAGGAAGTGCTGACCTGTAGCCTAACCTGAATATTAAGGAAACTGGGTTGATTTCCATTTAATACATGAACCACAACAACAAGCACTGGGGTGGAGTTGGACTTTGCCTTCGTCGACACGAGGTAGGGGCTGAAATACGCCTCAAAGCCAGAGGATCATCAAAAAAATAAATAAAAAAAACAAAAAAAATACTCCAGAGTAATACAATATTTGATCAGACATAGAGAACCGCATGCACTCACATTCAAGCACTCAAATCTGTAGTTTATATTGCATCCAGCAATAATGTCGCTTTAATAAAATAGATTCTCTCCCAGTTGCTGCATGCAAAATCTCCTATTAAAGGGGGGAGATTTTCTGTTTCCACTTAATCCAAACTAGATTTTCTCGGAAGCCATCGGCACACGGCAGCTGAAAACGATACCCTTCAGGGAACGCCTTAGGGATTTTTTTTCCCCAGTCTATTGTGCAAAAAAAAAAAAAAGAAAAGAAAAAACCTGTGAGCTGAATAATTCAGACGATCGCCCCCACCATCTCCTGTACTCATCTGTATTCAACCGGACCGCCTGTCGCCGCCGCTCGACACGACAGCAACGCCGACAGTGTGCCGCCGCCGCCTCGGTGGGGACACAACGGGAAGCTTATCGGAGTCGGGCAGGCTGTGACCGGGGACCTCGACTATGAGCTGCGGCTGCAAACGCATCAGAACCCAGGCACTCGTCAGTTTAAATTAAATAAGGTATGAGGAGGAGGCGGGGGCTTTTATACCGGCTTATACGGGGCAAAGGAGAAGGAAGAACGCGAACATGAAAAGAGGAGAGGTATAAATAAATGAAATAAATAGAGAATAAATAAAGAAAGATGTATGATGAAATGTCAAATGGAGGAAATGATGCATCTAATCTGATATGTTATAGGTACGGTGGCCCGTAAGTGCAAACTGCTTCAACGGATCACTAAACACGACTGCAAATTTAAATACATGACAACAAATTCAAAAGCACAACAATAACTAAGCACAACTACAAAAAAAAATAAAATAAACGAAACGAAAGAGGCAGGTCCCAGTGGGAGACATTGCTGATTGGAAAACGCCATTTTGACATTAGAACCAGAATTGGTAAGCTGGTAGCATCAACTGACTCACTCATTGGTTACCTGGCAATAACCAGTTGAGTAACTTGTGCAGCAAATTGAGTTTTTAAGTAGTTTCCTAACTGCTTAAAAATAAACAACAGCATTGACTGAAAACTGTCGATAGACCAGTAAAGGTCAGGCCACCAGTTTGAAAGTATTTTTTTTTAAAAACACACAACTAATAAATAATTATCAATATCGGCAATTACAGACAGACTGATATGAAAAACTTATATCATGATACATTTTTCAGCGGGCGGCAGGCCAGAATCATTTCCGGTTCTAAAGATGCAGCGTCCAAGCAGTCTCCAGGTTCCCTCAAGGACCGACTTCTTCCGTTTACTTAATTTGTAGTTGTGCTTTGTTAACGTCATTGTGTTTTTGAATATGTTGTGTTTTCAAATACGTATTTGTGTTTAGTAACTTGTCAATGTGTTTTGTGCTTCAGGGCCACCGTATGCAAGAGCATCTGAGTGTATTCTCTTCAACACAGACCTCATTTAGTTGCTCTTTGACCGCATGTTTGGTGATCGCGTTTTTTGTAAGTGGCTCCAGTGAGAGCGGAGATACCGGCTGGCCTCTGAAACAACACGGTGGTGCGGCTGGGTGGAGCCTCACCAGAGCAAACGCACTAGTTCCTCACCTGTGGCAGGGGGCTGGTGGGCCGAGAGGCCCGGCAGATCCAGGGAGCTGTCTGACATCACATGCTTCAGGTCCCCGCCCATGTCCGACAGCTTCATGTCCAGCTGCACGGACAGCGCGTCCTCCGAGTCGTCCTTCCCGGCGCTGCTGCCGCCGATGGATGGCAGGTCCAGCGACTTGACGGACGCCGAGTCCTCCTTGCCATGCTTGAAGGCGGCCACCTTGTCCACCAGAGTTTTCTCTGAGGCACCGAGCGCCGTGCAGAACTTCGACGACTGGAAGTCGGCGAAGTCGTCCGCATCGCTCCTGAGGGAGGAGAAGGAGCCGCCGCCGCCTAAGCTGCTCTCTTTAGCGTCGTCGTAGGAGACAGCCCCCTCCAGCTGCTTCAACACGTCGTATTTGTCCGAGCCCTGCTGAGGCTTCTTCGCTGCACAGCCCTCGCCTCTTGGCTCGCCGCCAGAACTTCCGAACGCCATAAAGTCGGCAAAGTCATCCTGAGTGGCCGCCGCCGCCCCTCCTGCTGCCACCGCCGCGGTCGGAGCGGATTCTGAGGAGGAGCCAAAGAGGGCAAAGTCGCCAAAATCATCCGAGGGAGGTTTGGCTCCGCCGGGGAGGAGGCCTGACGATACAGGTGGGAAAGTGCCGGGGGGTTTTTCGGTGGGTGCGGGAATGGAGGAGAAGAGGTCCAGGTCGGCCATGTTGAGAGGATTTTTGGGCTGGGAGAGAGACACTACTGGATGCTGCTGTAAAGTCTGAGAGTTGGGAAAAGCAGAGGGGAAAGCGGGCTGGAAGATCTTGGCCTGATCTGAAGGGTCTAGTGGAGAGACGCTGTCGGCGGTTTTAAAGTCTGTGAAGCTGTCGTCGGCATTGACAGACTTGAAATCTGCGAATCCTTCCCCTTGAAAAAGAGAACAGAGGGAAAGATCAGCAACAAAAAAGAAAAAACATAATCCTCACTGTAACAGCCAACAATTCAATTTAAAATCCTGTAAGAGAGGAAGAGTGGATTAGCTGCAGCACGCCTACAGTCCACTGAGAGTGGTAAACTTCCAGTTTTTGTGATGAACATGGGCAACATGTCCAAAGAAACAGCACACATCACCACACAAACAACGCTCAAGCAGTCACAAGTTTACATCCACTCATGATCAGCATGAATGTCATTCATTTGGGGGCTTTTAATAATACATCTGTACTATTCTTTATCCAGGCTGGAATGTTATTTACAACAAACCAGTTTAATAAACAAGAGTTGGTTGGACAATCCATAGAAATGTATTTACTCTAATCTCTACAGGATAAAAATAATAGACTCAAATTCAGTTCCACTGATTTTTGAACATTGATAAGGGTTACATACTTTTTTTCAACATAACAACAAGGTTTAATGCACTTTGGCTGAATTTTTTGACCACCCTTCTTAGTAGAAAATGTAAAATGAATTTATATTGGTATGTTAGTACATGCCTGACCTGTAAACACACTTTGGTCGTTTACAGCAGTTTGTTCTATACATCCTAAAGCCAGCTCCAATGTCTGTTTTGAGAGCACCGTCATATCACAACACCTAATTGTTTAACCTCCGCCTAGGGCTGAACGGAATGGAAAACCTATCACCATGTAAACATTTCATAACAATAACTATTGATCACTTTTGTTTTAGATATCTGAAATATTGCCAAAATGGTGGCGTGACCGTTCCTCTTTTATCCACAATTTCCTCTTGAGCTGTTGTACTCATTTTCTCCTTTGACTCCGTGCCGCCATTTTATTCTTTTAAGCAGTTATGAGACACAGTGGCGAAACCTTAAAGCTGGCTGCTGGTTGACTCTTTGGTTACCTAGCAACAACCTGTTAAGTAAATTGTGCAGCAGCAGATTCAGGTTTGCCCACCGTGTCTCATAACCGCTTAAAAATAAAACACAAAGACGTGGAGAGAAAACTGGATAAAACAGGGGCAGTCACCAGTTTGGCTGTATTTAAGATATTTAAACCAAAAACCTAATCAGTAATCATCGATATTGACTGATATGAAACACTTGTATCGTGATACTTTTTCAGTCATATCGTCCAGCCCCACTAAAAACCCCAAATTAATGTGACTCTGATGCCCAGTGATGAGTGTATGTAAACTTTAAACCACATGATTATGCCACCAGGAAATTCAAATTGCAAAACTTACTATCTTTATTACTTTTTCCAAATGAACAGGAAATAATAGTCAAAATGAGCATTTCCTGCACTGATAAAAAAAATAATACTAAACACTATAAAAATGTCTCATTTGTGTTGCAGAAAAAATAAAATCATACAACAAGATGTTGATTATAGCACAAACCAAAACTCAGATTGCATTAAGTTTCAACATGTCTCGACACACTGCAGTAGTAATATATGCAGGGACTGAAAGAGAGAATCTGTTCACATGGCAGCTGCATGGTGGAAGAGAGAAAACTAATGGGCTCATTAGAGAAGACGGAGCCTGGCAATGCCAAAGAAAGGTCACAGCAAAGCATGACTTACTGGAGTCGTAAGAGGAGCCCCCATCAGAAGCTGTTCTAATGAAGCACGGGTGGGAAACACACTGGGATCAACATGGGACAGAGTAAACACGGAGCAATGCCGTCATGGCGGCGTGACGGCTTTTCCCAATTTGCAACTATATGTTTTACAAGAAATAATCTGGCTCTGATCCCAATCCCCTCACCCATTTTCAAGTATGCATATGTTTTTTTTCTCATGGAAGATGTGAAACAAGTCCTCTTTAAACAGCACGAAAAACAGAAATTAGACTGGAAACAAAGAGAAGTTGAGTTTCTTACCGACTGTTTTCTTGTCAGCAGGTTGCTCTAGCTGTCTGAATACACTGTATTTGTCCCCAGTATCTAAGCAATGAAACAGAAAAATGAGTCAACCCGAAGAGCGATTCCTTCTGAGCTCTACCAGGGGGTACTGACCACACTCTTCAGTGTGGATGTTGTTACTGAAGGAAAAATACCCAACGTCAGCCATGTTCTGTATCACTGAGGTGTTTAAAAACAAGAAAGAGGAAATAGAGTATATTTTATGACAAATGAATTATATCTATGATTTATTAAGACTTGTGATGGAAAAATTAATATAAGGTCACATCTGCTAGTCATGTTATATAAAATGCTTCCAACCTTCTGCATGTAACCCAAATAGTTCTTTTGGTGAGAGTTCACAAGCATTTTATATAACATGACTAGCAGATGTGACTTTATATTATTTTTTTTAAGAGTTGAAGAATTTCAAAAGATAACAGTACGGGTGAATGGAACTCAGCAAAGTTGCTCTGCTTTCGGCTTTATTCGTTTTTGAACGTTCTGGAGTTGGAAATAGGTCAGTAAAGCCCAGTTCACACTACACAATTTTTTGCCCTGATTTTGCCCTTACGACAATCTTAGAACGTTCTGAGTTCTAAGATCGTTGATCATCCTGTAGTGTGTGGTGTGTTGCGACTGATCGGGTCCAGTCGGTAGAACGTCGGGACCGGTTTGATCTAAAATCGGGAATATTCAACATGTTTGATCGTCTTGGCTTGTTTATTGGAGTGTCTGTGGTGTTCCCCTGACTGGGAGCGAGAAGGAGCCTGTTGAATGTGACAGGTAGCCAATCAGAAAGCCCGGTGACGTAAGCACGGTAGGGAATCCCAAGAACAGCTGGCATGGCGCAATCCAGAGTCCGCTGGACTTCTGACATGGAAGATTGTTTGGTCTAAATGTGGAAAGAACGCAAATGTTTATTAAACATTTCATCTAAAGAGAATCACAACAGAAATGACGAAGAAAGAAGCTGGAGCGAAATTGCGACGGCAATTGATGAACCCGGAAACTTCTTCTACTGTCAATGCTACGATGAATGGAATGTGCTTTAGAGGTTATTAGATATCATAAAACCATAAGTGAAGCTTTATCCTTGTTCGGAGCAGCATGCCATTGGATTGGTTTTTAAAAAAAACAACAGAAAAATTATAAAATTATCGCACAGAGTACATCTGGTTTAGAAGCACATTCTAACCTTTGGTTGAAATGGCGCATTTGATTTCATTCTGTAGTAATAACACAACAGAAGAAAAATACAGAAAATGTTCTGCCGTGTTAAACTATTTGTAGTCTAAATACAGGACAAAACAGAGAAAAAAGATATAAGTGCAGAAAACTGTGACAAGTGCAGAGCGCTGCAAAAATATTGTGCGGATTCAGGAGCGATGCCAGAAAATTTATAATTAACTCCCCATGCAGGTTTCAATTAAAGGAGCTGGAATATGTTCACTTTTCACGGTCAGTTGGGGGGGAAAAAAGGATAACTGCCATCTGATTTTCTAAAAACAAATATGCAGGAAATGCTTTCTCCTCACCTCCATATTGTGGTGCAACAAATATAGTCCTTGCTCGTGATGTCTCCAGTTCTTAATCCACAGCTTTGATTTTTGGTTACATCTTTTTTGGCTTAAAAAAGTCCACAAACTAAAGCTACCGCTTCAACGTCGTTGTCCATGTTTGTTTAATTCTAAATTCAGGTGTGGTAGAGCAGAATTTTAAGGGATTTTGTATCTGGAATTGGAATGTCGTCGAGTGAAACCTCACACTCTACAATCGAACCCGTTACACCTCCGATTTTAAATTGGCTGTCGGCCGATGATCGGCCGACAACTAATCTAAAATTGTATAGTGTGATCTGGACTTAAGGTAAGCAGTGTCCGTCGCTAAGGACAAGTGATGGACACTGCCGTCTAATAACGCAAACCATTTAACATTAGGGGTTGGCAACCTGCATGAGCATAGTAACATTCTTCTGTGGTGCATTCTTCAAAGCACCACAAACACAAATATTGCTCTTGAAAAACATTTCCATTTGAAAAAGGCTTCTTCTTTAGAAAAGAGTGACTCATATCAGCACAGTAACATTTTCAAATATACCATCAGTAAGCAAAATATATCACAATAAAATTTCTTTTAATGTAAGAATTTTTTCACAATAAATGATAAATAATGCAATATATGTAGGCCTGTCACAGTAACAAATTTTGCTGGACAATAAATTGTTCCAGAAATTATTGCGATAAATGATAATATTGCTATTTTGAGACCATTTTCAAGTAATACATTGATAATGGGAAAATAATGTAATTTCGACCTCTTAAAGACTAATATACTTTAACTGCGTAAAGAACACTGAAACTGGAAGATACTATAAATATGCAAATAAAACAGAAAAAACAAAAACAATAAACAAAATGGAGATAAAAAACCCCACAAGCATAAATGCCCTTAAAAAAATAATCAGAATAGAAATTATCTAGCTCATTTTAATTTGTCATGCGATTAACTGATTAATTGGTTATTGCGACAGGCCTCGATTCATGCACACTCCTATTTAAAATATAAAAATACTTAAACAAAATGACTGCCGTATTAAACTTCAGGACAATATTTTCCAAGCATGAACGGTCTTTGTTTTTCTACGTGGCTGTACTTGTCGGTAATATGTCAGAGGACAGACGGTGCTGTAAACATCAGAGCCAACATGTTGCGCTACCTGAGACGGGGGGAGCGGGCTCTGCGGGCTGATCCACAGACAGCTGCTTGAACACGGCGTACTTATCGGAGGACGTGCCAGAGGAAGAGGACGAGCCAGACACCGGAGTCAGCATGGCAGCCGTGCTGCAGGGACGCACAAGCTTCGTTCAGATAGAAAGAAGTGTGAACACCAACAACAAAACTTTGCATCTTTTTTGGATTAGGTTTAAAAGATTTTTTTTTTTTTAGGAAAAAAGGGCTGCAAAAGAAATACATCTTACATCACAATAAGTGATATAAGAGACAGTGCACAATATATTGTGAATATATCATCAACGTAATATCAGTCTGTGCAACATCGATATCACAAAAGGATGTTTGGAGTGTAATAATTGTTGGTTAGTATATTCCACATGTTAAGAAGAAAGAGAGGAAAGAAGAAAATAGGTAAGATTTTCTAATACCATGTATCCTGGTCTAACAGATATTGCTATTTAAATGTCAAATAAATATATTTTTGGTACACAGAATTTGCATTTATGGCATTGTATAAAATCTTACTAAATCTTGCAATCTTTCGCACAGTGATGTAGAAATGGCGAAAATTCGATATGTTGCTCAGTCCTACCAAGCTATGAATTCAAATGCATTTGACCATTCTGCACAATTATCAAAAAGCTGCGTAAAGCCACAAAACAACCAGCAATGAACAGATGGGAAAATTTGTGCCGATATTAACATTGCTGCTACTGCTGATAACTGGCATTAACCAGCATTATAAATATTATATATACAGTATATTTTTCAACCAAAAACCAAGTATCGGATTATATCAGCCTGCATCTAAAAATCCCCAATAGAAGAATCTGCTGCAGCATTTAGTGCGGCCCAGAATTTCTATCCACCAGTGATTGTATCCCATATGATGACCCACTGGTTAACAAATGGGTCAGTTATTTTCATACCAATTATTACTGACTTGATCAAGTCTTTCTCTAACATTCCACACAACAAAATAAACAATACAAGTATGCATTATTTCTGCTTACATCGTATCGAGTCAGTATCAATATCAGCCAACACCCAAAGCTGTGATACTGGTATCGTATCGGAAGTGAAAAATATTTACAACCCTTCCTAGGCATTTTTACTGATATGGTAAAAAATGATTGATATAAGGCAATACTGATGATAGTGCTGATATATAATGAATCAATAAAAAAATAGCAGCCAAGATTTGCTTCATTGTCACGTTCTAATCCAAGCCTTACCAGCTTCAAATTTGCAAATTTCAATTCAATTCAGAAATACTTTATTAATTAAAAAGGAAATTTAACAATTATTAATAATTAAATCTCAACTAAACCCCCCAAAAATCTAAATTTAAAACAACTAACTAGACTATTGGTAAATTATCTCCCATATTCAGGATGTAAGTGTAGTTATGGCTACCGGTTTGACTCTCGCATATGATTTATCTGAACAGCTATCGCTAAGTGCGAGGATTTCTTTCAAAGCCTAAAAAGATAGAACTATAAAGACTCCTCTGACTTAGATGTTTTTTCTTTCCTGCTACTCTCTTTATCTCTGTGTAGATAATTGCCTTGCAGATCCGTCTCACTGAAAGAGCAGTCTGTGGGAAAGGAGCCTAGAAAGTAATATAGAGAAATGAGGCTCTACTGTCCACTGAAATCAATTCATTAAGACATGACCCGAGCTCATTGCTATTCAGAGGAGGTTATTACAAGACATTAAGGCGGTGTAAGACAGACAATGAGAGGCGCAATTATTATGCTAAATAACTGGGCTATAAATAACCAACGGCAGCTGAATATTTGACACTTGTCTCTGCATATAATCACAGCTCTTCTTCAGAGAAGGTGGTCTGAATGCAGAAGGAACGCTAACTATAAAGTACATCGGCATAGAGAGGTAAACTCCGCATTATTCATGTGACTTTTTTAAAACACTTAAAATTGGAACATTTCAACTCATGGAAAATATTTTCCTTGTTGGAGTCTCATCCTCACCTGTTTGGATGTTGGTGTGCGGCAGCAGGAGCAGTGGTGGGAAAACTTCCTCCAGATTCACCCTGGAAATCAGCAAAGCCCTGGTCTCCGGCTCCGGCCTTCGGCGCGCCCTGGAAGTCCTGGAAGTCATCGTCGTCGGCTTTGCTCCCCTATGAGAACACATGCGGAGGATTTTATAACAGACCAGCATAAAAAAAGTGCATATTTGTAAAGGGGAAGGTAATTGAGACATGGTTTAATAAATTTTTACTCATAAAAATAAACATTTGTATTCAACCCAAATGAGTGAATACGTTGAAGAATCACCTTTTTCTGCAGTTACAGAATATTGATTGCACCGATTGCAGTTTTCTGGTCGATCACAATCTTTAAAAAGCCTGACTTTCCAAATCCAATTCTGCCTGATTTCCATTTTATTTGTCTGAAAAGTCAGAAAATACAGCTACAAAGTGAACAGTTGCTCATGGTTTCCCACAGTATATGTTAAGTCTGGCGGTCCACCAGACTTTCACTTGCACCCAGGCTAAGCATTGTTTACAGATTTTACGATTTTTATTGTTTGACTTTTTTAAGACTTTATACTGTATTTTCCGGACTATAGAGCGCACCTTGTAGTCGCATCTACAAAGTAAAAAAAACAAACAACATATATAAGTTGCACTGGGCTTTAAGCCGCTGGTATCTCAGCCGCTCTCAGTTTTTCACAAGTTTTGCTCAATTTGTGAAAGTAAATCTGCTACTAAGGACGCAGCCCTGCGTCTCCAACGCCGAACCATGGATCCGTTCATGCCAAGCTTACGTGCAGCGGCACAATTTCCCTCCTGTACTGCCAGATTGATAGCCTTCAACTTAAAAGCTGCTTCATATGAACTTCTTCGTGTGGTTTCCATGAAGAGGAGGTATGAGTTTGAAGAAATTTCTCCGTCGTGCCTGCTGCTAGCATGTGCTCGTTCTAAATAAAAATCAGCATTTTCTTCTTTGATTTCCAATTTTGACTTCCAATCATTCACTTGCTGCTAAAGAGCCACATGGTTCAAAGCATGGGAAAAAAGTAGCGGCTTATAGTCCGAAAAATACGGTAGTTGGGATTTAGGTATTTTTAATGTCTTCCAATAACACAGAATTATCCATTAACTCAAAAACATGGTAGGTCGCTGGATGACTGCCCCTATGCTGGGCTTAGCAGGTTTTCTGGGGGAAACCCTGGCTGCTGATTTCCAGACCTTTGAGGTGGAGGTCGATAAGATCGGTGGATAAGATCAGCTTCATATGCAAGTATCTGCAGATCGTCGATCTCTTAAAAGTAAGGAAATTAGGGACGATTTATTGGTGCACCTTTAGAAAATATATATTTTCACATTTTGGAATCAATTCTCAATTAGATTTTGGTCTGAACTTTGACTGGGCCACTCTTACCCATGAATGTGCTTTGATCTAAACCAGTTATTTTAACCCTGGTTGTGTGTTTGAACCTTTGCTCCAGTCTCATATCTAACGGGTTCTCTTCCAGGATACCCCATTGTCTTGCTCAATCTATCTGATCAACTCTGACCTGCTCCCCACAGCATGATGCTGCCACCACCTTCTTAATGGGATGTTAAGTTTTGTCTATAATGTGACAAAATGAGAAGCTCCGACACTTTAACCAGGGTCTGTACCTGTGCTGCTGGTCCGGGTGGGAAAGTGGCGATGAAACCTGCGTTAGTGGGCGGTGGAGCGTGCACGGCGTGTGCCATAGCCATGACTGGTACCGGTACCGGTGCTGCTGGTGTTGTCATGGACATGGAGACGGGCGGCTGGGTCATCATGGGCTGCTGGTGCGGAGGGATGACGGGGGCCAGGGCCATGGCCAGGGCTGGCAGGTTGGGCACGGGCGGGGACGGAAACTGACTCAGTATTTCCATGTTCAACACTGGGAGGCCAGTCTGGAATGTAGAAAGACCGTTTTCACTAAATTTAAGTTAAAAATACTGTATTAGGTCCAAAAAAATTGTATAAATTAATGATTACTTATTTAAAGGAGAAATATTATGTGTTTTCCAGGCACATAGTGCCATTATATAGCATAATCAAGTAAATATGCTGCATTCGGTAAACAAAATCTATGTACAGTATATCAAATATGACTTAAAAGAAATTTGACTTTGTAATTTAATTCGCTTCTTCCAGGTGCTTGGTCATTTCTGCTGGCTAGTCTGAAGTTGTGCGGTTGGCTGATGCCCAGATTTGCCCCAGCGCCTCCCGATTTGCCCCTCCCAAGGGGAAGCTTGAAAACTGCAGCTCCGAGGAGGAGTTTCATCTGAAAGGTGGCGCCAGGTCCACCCAGACGTTTTTGAAAGCTCAATGGTTGCCATGGAGATTAAAAGGATTTCTCAAATATGCATGAAAGAATCAAAGCAACATTCCATGTATGTTTTTGATGAGGGAACAACATTAGAACATGATGTAAAGCTCAAAAGAGTCAATTTTACACAACTTTGATGTACATTTACTGATTAAAGTGGTGAAAAAGAATCTTTAACAGGCTCTATAAGACTTATGGGGCCTCTAGCAGTAAACTGTTGCTTTCCTCTCTGTTTCAGAGCAGATTTGCTGTGGCAGAACGCACCTTGTATGGGTTCGTATTTTTTAAGGCCATGGCAGATTTACATCACGGGCGGTGTTTTATTATTCCACGGATGGAAGCGGTGGCACGCCGCGTTTCGTGAGCCGCCTGCAGATTTGCAACCCCCCCGCCGAGGGGGAAGCACGTTACGCGACAGGCTGGGGCAGATAAGAAGTCTCCTGCTGAACTCGTATGATGGCAGGAGACGTCGGGCTCGCCGTGCTTCATGAGCCTGGAGCTTATTAAGAATGCTACTTTTTTTTTTTTTTTTTTTACGTTTAACTAAAGTTTGATAGAGGAATGTGTTGAGGATTATTCCTGGAGTTGTTGGAAGGGGGGTTATTTATTTGTGTTTGTGTGTTGCCGTTGTTACCTGTGCCACACCGATTAGTGCCAGTACAGTATAGAGCTCCTCCTTGGTCAGCATGCCGGGGGTTGTGCGGTTGGCTGATGCCCAGATTTGCCCCAGCGCCTCCCGGGGAAGCCCCGACGACATCAGTATGGGGTAGAGCTTCGCCGTGTCTATCCCTGCCGGAGTCATTGTCAGGTCCAAAACCTTCTTAAACATGTCTGCCAGGAAAAACAACCAGAGATTCATGTTTATTGGACTTTTTTTCACAATTTACATTTTGTAACTTCGACCTTTAAAGCATTTTTCGGAGTTATTTTATGTAGTTACACAAAGCAATACAGAATTGGTTTTCATCATTTAAAGAAAATTTTAATCTGACTATTGTCACGCCTTGGTAGGTTTGTAGATGTTCCCTAATATCTTCATATGAAGGGTAGGTCAGCGCAACATAACATTTTCAAATTTCAGAGTTTAATCTCGAAATTATTTTAATATTTTTCTTGCAAAATTTTGACTTTTGGACATCAGAAATTTTCACGTTATTTCTAGAAAACCTCCGAGATTAATCTAAAAATTTCAGATTTCTTTTTTTTTTTTCAGCAGAAATTTACTTTTTTTTGGCATTGAATATAAATGCATGTCACACTTTCCAGATATTTGTAAAAAAAAAAATACAAAAACCAAAATTAGGTACCAGTAAACTCAGCAGAAAATAAATAATCCAGAACTTAAACACTGATCCCGTCCTTGAGCGGAAGCACTTACCTGGGACGAGGCTGTCGTTGTAAACCCAGGCAGGCGGGATGGACTGAATGTGCTCTTGTTGTGGATACACAGCAACACCTGCTGTCACAAGCAGACCGGGAGACACTCAATTAGTCTTTACGACGAGCGTCTCGTCTGGGCCTGCCGACACCTGAGCCCCGCTGGCGTCAAACTCAACAGAGAGGGGAAAAAAAGAGCTTGACGTCTGCTGGGCTTGCTGCAGATAAATCACAAGCGTTCCTCTAAATCAGGCCATAAATCCCATCTTTAATGAGAAAATAAAAGTTAAAGAATACAAATTCAACACCAACAGTGATCGGAAAACTTCTTTCCAAAGAAAGACTACAAACAAAAAAAAAAAAAAAAAACTTTTTTCTGGTAGTGATGAAGTCTTTAAAGAAAGATTATCTGGCGTTTTATTTTACCTCAATAACATGGGCAGAAAAAAAACAACAACCAGAAATAGCAAAGTAGCATGCACAATCAGATTAGGTGGGCTCCCAAGAGGAATCAACAAATCCATGCGCATCCCTGTTAAAACCGAGGCAGCAGCCATGAGCCAGAGGCTGTTGTCTGGGATTCAAATCCTCAATGAAAGATAGACAGATGGCGGTTTATTAGTCAGCAGGAATCACCCAGAGACCCCGATAGACACGGTTCATTTCCAGGAGCAGAGAGAGAGAGTCTCTGACAAAGGCGGAAAGTCAGCAGAAACAAAGCGGAGGATTTACAGACAGAAGGACGGTACGTAGATAGAAAATCAAAAAATGTTAAGAGTACATTTCCACCAAAAAACTCGGAAATTTTAAGATTAATCTCAGAAATCTTCTAGAAAAAATTGTGTACATTTTCTTAACTCCAAAAGTAAAAAACATTGCAGAAAAAACCAAAACTTCAAATTTTGTATTTGACCTCTTGTAAACTTGGAAATTTCTGGACATCCAGAGTCAAAATTATCATAAGTACTCTGATCATTTGAGATCAATCTTGCAAATTTTCTAGAAAAGGCTTGGAAATTTTCTGAGCTTGTAAAGTCAAAAACTTTTGACTTCAGGAAATTTCTAGGCGAAATATTTCCACTTTTGACACTCAGAAATTTCCAGGTTTTTTTCAAGAAAATTTCTGAAATGTATCTCAAAAGTTTTTTTTCTTGCAATTTTTTTTTTTACTTTGAGCTTGGAAATGTCCACATTTTTTCTAGAAAATTTCTGAGATTAATTAAAAAATTTCTGAGATTTTTGGCAAAAATGTAATTTAAAATTTTTTTTTTCTATCTGCAATGATCAAATACACCGTCCTAGAGATTCCCAGAGAATCAGTCAGCTTGATTTGTTTACTCCCTGAATTTCATACAAACTGAGTGAGCGACAAAAAAGACTGGAAACTATGACCAGTTAGAATTCAGGTATTTATTGTTATTTGTTAACGCTGAAGCAAAGCAAGGTGCAGTAAAGTCCAGTAAACAGGTGCTTCTCTCACCGCTCTCACTACCGCTCTGAGCAGCTGACGACAGCTGGGGGTCGGGCGGAGAAGCCGCGGCTTCCTGCGTCGTCTCCGTGACGAAGACGGAGCTCAAATCCTCGGTGGCGGCGGCCCAGTTCCTGGCCTTGGGGCTGGCCGAGAACTGGGATGAAACCCTGGCTCTCGGAGCCATCTGAGCCAAACTCTGCTTGGACTTAAAGCTAATTTGGGCGGATTTATCGGCGGTAAGATCGCAGGAGGAGAAGAGCTTCTCTTCCAGCGAGGGGCCTGGAGGGGTGAATGAGGAAGAAGCTCCTTCAGTAGCGTCCAGACTGTGCAGGTTTTTTTAGGAGGTTAAAGAAATTGTGAAATGTTGCATATCAAAAATAAAAATCAAATTTTTTATGATCATCTATAAAATAACATTTTTAGAAATGTAAAGTCCACTCTGGAAGTCTGGGAGTTAATAATGTCACAAAACTTTTATTTTTATAATTTTATAATTTTATAATTTTTTTTATAATTTTAAAACTTTTATAATTTAAGTGAATTTCACACTTTTTAAGACGTTTTAAGACTCCAGGATTCCTACTTTTGCGCTTCATTTAACCTTTTTTATTCTAGCTACAGTTTACACTAAAAATCATCAAAAAAGCCCTGAAATCTGAAATCTTTCATCGCCTGGCTCGTCTGTCAGTAGCTTCTCTTCCTGATCTCAAGTGTTGACTAACAACTGAAGTCAGAAGTGACTCAGAGACCAGAGATTTGACTGGACAGAGGGCTGGCCGCTTTGGTCCCCTGAACAGGAGGGCAGCTGTCTGTCCTGACATTCACAGCACAAAGCGTTGCCAAGTGACCGCTGCCGCTCAGCAGAGAAAGTACGGCTGATAAATGACAGTTACAGTCTCCTCACCTGGTGTATGAAGCAACTAGTTAACAGGCCATATGAAACTAATTGTAGAATTAGAATTTTAGACAATGTCACTATTTATTTATGGAGAAGAAAAAGTTGGCCATTTTTATACTTTCTTTTCCCAATTCTGCTTTATTTTGTAGTGGTCTGCTACATAAAGTCCAATTAAAGGGGCAGTATTATGTATTTTTGGCACATAGTGCCATTTCACAGCATAGTCAAGTAACTATGTTAACTTCGGTTGTTATAAAACTTATACATCAAATATGACCTAAAAGAAATTTGACTTCCTGTCTCTTTAAAAACTCCTGCTCTTTCTGAAACTCGGCCCTCAGCATGGCTCCTCTATTTACCCTTTAACAACATTTTTATTAGCTGAGAAGTAGCTCATATAATGAGCTCGGCAGATGTACAGTTCCACCAGCTGTTTGCTAATTGCCGCTGGCTAGTCTGAAGGAGCCGAGTGAGGGAGTTGAGGGACAGGGTTGCCCTGTGAGGCGGAAGCTCGCAAACTGCAGCTCGAAGGAGGAGCTTTGTCTCGAAGGTGTAGCTACGTTCCCCAAGGCGTTTTGAACAACTGAATGGTTGCCAAGGGAGATTTGAGGATTTCTCAAGTATGCAGAATCAAGCCATCACTCCAGATATGTTTTTGATGATAATAACAGGACATAAAACTTCAAAAAGTTGATTTTACATAACACTGCCCCTTTAAAATATATTCAAGCTTTTGTTTGTAGCATGGCAAAACGCATATAACCTCAAAGGGTTTAAAAATTTTTGCAAACCTAAAGCATCCAAAGAAGCAAAAAAACAAAACAACAAAACAAACAAACAAAAAAACAGAACTAGTAGGGTTGTGAGGAAACAGTTGAGTGTGAATTACAGGGTGGTGGAAACAGGGTGTGAACCAAGACAAAGAAGAGTTACCTTGAAATGAAGGTTGTGAAGTGGTGTTGACAGCAGAGTGCTGGGAGGCAGTGGGAATGGACACAGAGGCGGGGAGGGGTGGTGAGGAAGTGAATGATGGCTGAGACGGGGCTTGAGAGGTGAAGTGCAAACTGGGGGAAGGGAAAGTGTTTACAGGGCCCTGAACAAAGTCACTAAACTCCTCGTCGTTCTCGACGACGTCCTGAGCGGCGAAGGAGGACGGAGGCTGGGCGTGGACCTGAGAGGAGAGGCCAAAGGCGGCGGTGGAAGAGAAGGAAGAGGAGGACGGAGGGAAGGAGGCGGGGGTGTCTACAGGCCCCTGAAAGTCACTAAACTCATCACTGTCCTCGGAGAAAGCTGGGGGGAGGGAATGAGTGGTGACAGGCGGGTGTGATGGCGATGACTCTGCAAAACGGAGACATAATGAAGACGGCAAAAGAAAACACACACACACAACGATGGAGAATGAATTAAAGGGGCTGTGAAGGGGGGGAGTCAATGTTACGTGAGAAAAAATAAAGCAAAATGTAACCAAAAGATAGTCATTTTTTATTATACATTTTTAGATTTTGCTTAACCATATAAGGATATTACATGTGTGTCTTAACAGCACCTTGAAGTTGCACTGTGTGACTTTTATAAAATATATGTTTTTGTTTAAACTGTCGCTATGTTGTTACAGTATGTTGAGCTCCTCCTGAGCTGCCGACTCATCTGAAACAACAAACAACACACTGTTGACTAAAAGCAACCAATCAGAGCCAGGAGGAGGGTCTTAGCGCTGTCAATCACCTCATGTTCTCACTGTACATGAACATGATATGCTAATGGCAGAGAAACATTAGCGTTACAGGAAAACCGTTTATTCATCATCATGAGTGGCCATGCCGACTAGCCTTAGCTAAGACCCGCCTTCTGACTCTGATTGGTTGTTTCTAGTTAGCACTGGGAGAACTGGGAGAATGCGGAGGAGTTACATTTTTTTCGCAGATTATTCATTTCCTAACATACTGTCATGACACAGCGACAGTTTCAACAAATGTGTAACAAAATAATTTTTCTATAAAAGTGACATAATGCAGCTTTAAACACACAGACTAGCCAACTTTAGCATCATACTGACTCTTGTTTTTATTTATAGTTTTTTGATGATTTTTTTCAAATCATCCTGTAATTAAAAACAACTTCAAAGATTCTTCCACCAACAACTGGTCACACAAATGAAAATATATGGAATATGCTGCATAAACACAGCATAAACTGGCTCAATTCTTACCAACAGCAAGAATTGCGCAAGCAATTTGATAATGGCTAAAACCGTATCTAGAGTATAATTGGATGTGAATGTATAATTCAAAAACAAAGTTCAAATAGATAATTAAATGCCCCAAAGTAACAAAACTGTTCAAAACAAATAGATTCAAGAAGAATGGAAGTGAGATCTAAAAACAGAAGTCTGAATTAAAAACACGACAACAATAAGACCGACAGGAATTCAGAAAAAATAAGATGTATGTTATGGGTCGAATACGGTGCAATCATGGATCAATTTTCAGACTGAAAGCCACATCCCTGACTCCAACAAACCAGTTTCTTTAAGCTCTGAAGTAAAATAGGAGTAAAGTGTCAGGAACTCCATGAACAGATTGATGGTGAAGCTACCTGGCTTCTTGGTCTGTGTCGAAGGAGTCGGGTGCATTTTAGCGTCCCTGCTGAACCCGTCCAAGTTGCCTTTGATGGCTTCCAAGGCGTCGTCCCGACTCTTCTCCCCTGTCTGAGTGCAAACCAAGCAGAGAGTTTAGAAAATCTGAGGCCTGGAAACTGTACAAAAACAAAAGGTGACATTGGGAGGGAATCACCTTGGGCTTGACGCTGCTAAGCAGCCTCAGCTTCTGCTTTTGCTCCTCAAACTGTCTTCTCTTTCTGTCCTCCTCCAGCATCTTCTGCTGCTGCTCCAGACGTTTTCTGAAACAAAAACATAGGAAGTTTATTGGAACGCTGAATCTTAAAGGTACAACACTATTGAAGAGGGGAACGTCATAAGATGTTACTTTTAGAGACGTACCGATCCGATATTAATATCTGTATCGGTCCCAAAAAATTGTTATGGCGACAGGTCTACACATGAACAAACTCTCACCCTCCCCATCCAGAACCAAACGGAAACAATATGGAAATAAATATTGGTTGTTCATCTCAGCCCAATTTTATGTAATCGGACCGATACCGATTTGTTAAAAACAATGACTAAGAATCGGCTGATACCGATGCTAATGCCGATATACCGTTCATCCCTAGTTTAGACGTCTTAATTTGGACTCTGCAGTCTTGATAAAAGCTGACAATTCAGGTGTGATTAAAACAATTTTTTTATGTACAATTGTTTATATTTTACATTTTTGTCTGCCTGTATATGGAACATCCAGCGTGACAGTTTAGTTGTAAATGAGTCATTTGTTTTAATGTACAAATTTAGAGTTTCAATCACTCCCTTTTTGCTAACATTTTTTGTTTCTCTTTTAAAACAAAATTTTACAGCACATTCATTTCAGAGTGAGTGTTAACATTTTAAGTTGAAGTTATATTTTTCTTTTCCGTTATATTTTAAGTCATCATCGCTTCAGCCCCATACCTGTAATAAAAACAGAACATATGAAAGCTGATGCGGTAATGAGGAAGAAAACAACATGTTAGCATGTAGCTTACTGATGCTCCTCAGCCATCTGTTTCTGCATGTCAGCTGTGTACTGGGGTCCAGCTGGTCTCATGCCCATGAACTGGGGCTGACCTAAAAATGACATCCCGGGGGTCTGCATCCCGATGGCCATCCCACCCTGAACAAAAACACACACACACACACACACACACACACACACACACACACATTGACAGCAGTACAAAAATTACATTAGCTTTCCTTCTGTCACGGCCATTTTACTTGACATTAAATGGCTTCATAAAGGGAAAGGAAAAAATGTAATTTATACATTCTTACAAATGTAATATCTTCTCAATAACATCTTGTCAAGATGTTATTGAAAAAAATCTGCTAATAGAATATTAGTCTATTAAAAATACCTTTCCTTAAAGGGGCAGTATTATGTAAAACCAACTTTTATGAGTTTTACATCATGTTATAATTTTATTCCCTCATTAAAACAAACCTCGAGTGTTGCTTTGATTCTTTCATGGATATTTGATAAATCCCTGTAATCTCCATGGCAACCATTCAGCTAGGTGAACCTACTGGCGCCTCGGAGCCGCAGTTTCCAAGCTTCGGAGTTTCCCCTTCCCCGCTATTGCTACTACACTCAGCTCCTTCTGACTAGCCAACATCAATCAGCAAACTAATTCGAACTGCACATCTGCTGAGCTCATTAGGAGCGACTTCTCAGTGAAACGCTGGTAAAAAACGTTGTTAAAGGGTTAACAGAAGAGTGATGTCATGACTTCCTGAAGGCAGAGGTTCAGAGAGAGCAAGAGCTTCTTAAAGAGACAGAGGCCCAATTTGAAGGCGTTATATTTCTTTTAAGTCGTATTTGATATATATATAGCATTTTTATTATAACTGAAGGTAACATAGTTACTTCATTGTGCTTTAAAACAACATTCTACACCCGGAAAACACATAATACTGCCCCTTTAAATAACAAAAATCAGAAACTCAAGTATGAAATAAAGACAGGCTGACCTGCATTGGAATGGCACCGGGGGGCATCTGCCCCCCAAAGTTCATCCCCATCATTCCCTGCATGTTGGGCTGCATGACAGGAACCATGGGGAAGCCCTGCTGTGGCTGCGGCTGCTGCTGTGGCATCGGGACCATTCCTGTGGGAGACAGACAAACAACGTTCCAAGCTGCTGGACATATCAACGTAGACAACTGGGGTCCGGTTCAAAGAACAAAACGCGACGGGTCACAGAAATAACAGTCTGCAATGTTCAAAAATGATTTGATCTCGGTAAAAAAAAAACAGGTTTTCGAGAACAGCTGAGAACACACAAAGAGACACTAGAACAACCGAATCAGTGTTTCTGGTGACTACAGCGACAGCTTGGAGCAAAACAAGAAGAGTTGGACGGAGGTGGAGGGTGAAGGGGGGTTTTGGGAACGTGTGTGTTCAAGTTCACAGATGCTGTGCAAGCTGACAAATATTACTGAGCAGGAGCTCTCCACCCAACCCACAGAGATGAGTCACCATGTTAAGACTCAACCGGGCTGAATAAATGGTTGTTGAAGAGGCCGCTCACATTCTAATTTATCTGATTGAAATGACATGGGTGAAGGGAGCAGGAGAGGCGCCTGTCCCGGTGGCGTGCTAACGGCTTATCAGGGGGTTTACATCGAGATCGACGTTCCAAATGACACCACGAGTGTGTGCTGTTAGGTGACAGCACGTCTGATTGTTCGCAGATAACAATCAGAAGAACGTTCTGTGGTGACGATAAACTCTCGTTAGGACGAAAGACAAGAACAAAAAGCGGCGACGCAGAAAAACACCCACAACCGACCATTCATTCAGTCATTAAATATTCTGACGATTAATCAGATACGTCGGAGCATTCGGCAGATTTTTTTATGCAATATTAGAAATAATTTGCAAAGATGCAAATAAAGAAATGATTCAATTCCTTTTTTAAATAAGAAAAGAAACATGCAAAAATAACATTCCTTTAGTGAATGCTTGGTCATTTATACCAAAAGATGCAAGACTTGTGTATCTTTCAGAAAGTTATCAGGTTAAAAACATTCATATATCGATGCCTTTAGAATAACTTACCTTGCGGTGGTCCCAGGCCCCCACCGACAGGATACATAAAGCTTGAGAAACAAAGAAGAAAAACAGAGATTAGGAGATCTGAAGATAAAAATAATGTTGGACACAAGAGACTGTGGCAGCACAGAAATGGGCTTCCTACAAATTTGTGTTGACATTATTATTATTATTATTATTATTATTGGAATCAGGGTCCATTTCTACATTTATTTTCCCAATACATCTATTGGCATCTAAGGTAATTTTTAAGCAAGCTGGTAGCAAGTTTCTGATTTTATGTTTTGTCCAATTCAAAGAAGGAACCAGACAAACTGAGATGAACACGTCAAATCCTGACAAATCAAAACTTTTTTCTCATGACTTTAAAACGTTCTTCTGGTAAAATTTTGTTTTTAATTCTACTGATACTGTGACTAATGACTCGTAATTAAATAAAACGTCTCACAGCCTGAACCTAATACTCTGACATGAAATAAAATCCACTTTAAAAAAAACAAAACACACATTTGTGATTTTCTGATTAGAAAGTGAGAAAAAAAATTAAAATTGGAAATCAGATCCAATTTGAAAAAAAAAAACTAAAAATATATTTTTAAAATCTAAGTATTTCTCATCCATCACCAGGATTGTCGCAGTAAAAGAAAGACAGAAAGAGTCGCTGCTTTCCTTAACATCACAAGCTGTGCCTCCGTTACAAATGTGAACAAAACTTTGTCGATATGCTGTTAATGCCGAAAAAAAAAACAATTTTGTAATTGCTGTGTTTCCGTTCACACGTGGATAAGTTTGTTCACGCAATAAGTCATTAAAAAAAGTAACACATCACCGCTATCCCCTCCTACCACTTCCTGTCGTCTTGTTCGTCATTTCCGCCAGTAGTAACATCCAGTTGTTAATCAAGTGCCAATAAATCTGCTTTCATTGCAGTTTGGCAAAATACACTCGTTTAAATACGGCGGAAAAAAAACCTTCATCCTGACGCTAAAACTTTATATTGAAAAAATATATTTTAAAAACATGAATTTTTAAAATTCAGTTTTAAATTGTTTTTTTTTTTTTCATTATTCCAATTTTCGCAATTATGTGGCCAACAGAAATGCAGCTGTCTGTCCACGTCGCAGAGACAACGGTGTGACGAGAGCAGCTGAGAGACAGGTCAATAAATCAGACGTCGTTCAAAGTGAAATGCTGAGTTTATGAAGCTAGAGAAGAATCTTTGTCATCAAGTGTCCAGACAGGATTAACTGGAACCACCATGTGCTGCAAGCAAGACCAACTGCTAGCTTGTTACACAAACCCAAAACAGCTAAAAATAAAAATAAAAATGACAAAGGGATCCTTTTAACGCCAGGCCTCGAGGTTAAGTTTTCCATTATGAAGCCTTTTAAACCGTAAATAGCTGCACCAGAACATACAGCAGAGTAACAAGAGCAATGAGGGAACTCAGCAGCCTGGAGTTTGCTTAGTGTCCCAGGGCGTTTTGGAGACCGTCACTGGGCTTTTGGACCGACAAACAAGCCTTTAAAAAAATAATAGGAGGAAATCTCTCCAAGTCGGCTAAGCCTCCCACTTTACCAGAGCCAAACTAAACAAGCCTTCAGCTATTTGTCAAAGAACTTCTTGCCGCTCTTTTCTTCTTCAGGCTGAAAGCAACCAGGCAGGAACACATAAAGACAGCCAGGAGGCGCTGCACCTGAGCCAAGCAACATTTACTGTAGATCAGCAGAGCTAAACAACAATCAAGTAGAATCAAATCACATTAAATGAGTCTACGTTATTTTATATATATGTGCAACTGATAGGAGAAGCGATAAGAAACAATTTGCATCAGAAACTGCTATTCGCTGCGATTGTGTTCATAACTTTAATAAAGGGCCAAAAAAATGAGGTTACATTCGGTAAGGTTGGGAGGATTCCTGGCTAAGCAGCTCCACTTATATAAACTACAGCTCACAAAGAATGAGAAACGATGCAGGCCATCAAATGTTACTTTAGTCATAGATCATTCAATCAGTTATTCTGATGATTAATCAATTAATCAGATTGCAAAAAATGGCACATTCTGCCTATTTTTCATTTTACCATGCAAGCCTTTTTTATGCTATATTGGAAAGACTTTAAAAGATGCAAATAAATAATTCAATTCTTTGTTTAAATAAGAAACAAAACACTTTATTGCAACACAAAATGCATATAATATAGCATTGTTTTAGTGTACGCTTTATCATTTGAATCAAATTACTCAACCGCAGTTAAAACCCACACTAACAACGTGAGCTTGACTTGACATCAGTACACTGTTGACTATATCTAAGATTAATCGATTAGTAATTGGATTGTAAAGAAATGCAAATGTAATATATTTTTTGGCTTAATTGCTTTTCTGACTGTGTTGTTCTTCCAGAAATGTGACTTTTTTAAATAAGTTTGTATGCGGCAGTTAATAATCGATTACTAAATTAGTCGACAATTAATCGTTTCAGCCCTGAAACGATTTAGAGGTAAACTGCGAGCAGGAGGTGATCATGTCAGTGAGGATGCCTCACTCTGACGGGTTTTCAGGGTCAACCTGCTCCCTGGAAGAGCTGCAGCTTGAGGAGGCTTTTTCTAAGAGCACAACAGCAAATAACAGGCCACGGCTGAGCAGATTAACATGGGAGAGGATAAGCAGCTACAGCAGCTGTGACACTGAGCAGACTCATGGATCACAGAAAAAGAAAAAAAAAATTGTGGCGAAAGAAAGGCTTTAATAAAACGCATTTGGTATGCAAACGCTTTCTATTGTTTTCAAGATGTAAATATGATCTGTAAAGGGAAAAAGGAGGCTGCATTTAGAAGAGTAGGTGGTGTATGACAGTTAACAGCAAGGAGCTATGCATGAATCTGTCATCACTCATTACATGACAGGATGAAACGCGCAGAGTTTTTACTACATCTAGAAAAAAAAAAGTTTTATAAAGGATGACAGCCAATTATAGTGAATAAATAGTTCTTTTTTCATTGATTAGCATCTACAAAAAGAGAGGTGTGCATCTAATAGGGGTTCCCCGATTACAAATTCTTTTTTTATTTTAATATTAACATATTAAAAATGTATTGAATTTTATGCTTCCAGGCTCCCTCTATAAGATTTAAACAGCTTCCTGGAGACCTGAGTCACTCACTGAGATTTTGTACTTTGCAGTTGTGATCTGTGTTATCGGGAGGAGCCGTGCCTTACAGGCTCATCATGGAATTTGTTGGATCGTGTGTAAATGACTACACTGAAATTTTGCTCCAGTGCTCCAGTTTATCGTGATAAACGATAACACTGCTGATTTTAGCCCATTTTCAGGGCATAATAATGCAAATTTGCCCTCCCAAAACAGAAACTTTCATTTTGTGAGGGGCTTTTCAGGTGATTTCCAGTGTTGCTTTTGTTGTAAGGTGATGCAAAGGGAAGATACAATGTCTCTATTCACTGATATAAACAAATAAGCGCTTATTCAATTATTATTTATAGATTTAACCACAGTGTAATAGTGTTTTACGTCATTAGTGACCCGCCTCAGTCCCAGTGTTGAAGTCTTCGGTTTCACAGGTTGGATCAGTATCACCTGGCTAGGTGAGATGCTTGCAGCCAGAGAGTATTTATTATTCAGGCTGCTTCTTATGAATAAATCATAAGAGGGCCCTTTTTCCATCTTCTCCACAGAACATCATAATTACCACCCATTCTAATATGTTTCCAGCTGCTTAGAGGAATGTGCTCGCTGTCCTCTAAAGCACAGGACTGACTATCCATCAACTTTAAAGCAGATATGTTGGACTCTTAAAGAGAAGCCTTGACATGTAGCAATCTATCCGGTTCTATGTGAGGAGAAACAGTCGAAACTCAAATGCTATAAACGACATTATCAAAAACAATGGAAGGCTTTATGAAAAGTGACAATGGATGCAAACAGGCCTGTCAACATACCTGTAGGTTAGCTAGAGGCTACAGGGGATTAATGAGCACATCTCTAAGAAACATGGCGTCAAACGTCTGGACGCTATCACAACAAGGCTAACGGCCAATACGGACAACATCAAGTGTGTAAAAATGTGAGCTTCGTGATGTTACTCTGTTCATCTTTGACCACAACCAGACAGAGGGCTAACGTTAGCTGTGGCAGCTGACAGCCATCTCGTCTCATCACTCTGTGTCGACAATAAAACCCCCGCCTTCGTCGCAGGCGTCCTAAAGGCCCTCGAAATGTAAAGTTGAGCGACGTATAGAAGCGCGTGTTTCATAAAGTTATTATTCCGTGCGATAAGTTCTGCTTCAAAAAGGCTAAAATACCTGCTGCCTCCCCCAGATCCTGGCCGCAGCGCCATCTTGATAACAGCAGTCACTAGTAAGAAGATGACGTCAGCGCTGACGACAAAGGACCGCGGATTTTGCCCTGAGTTTAGTCTGAAAGGCACAGCTGACGACAGAGAAAGAGGAGGAATGCGGGCCCCAAAGTAAGGCTGACAGGCTCGGTCAGCTTGGATGTGCCTGACGAGATCTGCACTGCTGTCCTTGGATACAAATAAGTTAAGAATAATACGAATGTGACAATGAATGCAAACAATATAATCAACCCATCCATCATCTTCCACTAGGTATGCTGGTAAAATTCTCAGAATAGTTTTATTTCTGGCAACAGACACACAAAAGTGACAAACAGCAAATCTAGTTTGGAGAGATCACTTAATCTAACATGCATATTTTTGGACTGTGGGGGGAATCCAGATTTCTTGGAGAAAATATTACCAAACAAAGCAGTTCCAGCCAAGATAGAAGCCGCTGGCCTTCTTGCTACATGACAGCAGCACTCATTTTTGCCACCATGCAGGCCAAATTAAAACAATGATTGGAAATATTTTAACTGTAATCAATTGCATTATTTTTTCAAGATACATTTTTAAGACTACACAAATAAATTTACATATTTGACGAGACTCAGTCTTTGTGTGGCATAAGCATGATCTCAGGTACAAAACATGTTTGATTTCAGTAAACATTTGCTGAAAAATATTAACTGGCCGTCTCCTTTAGTTAGATTTCAAATATTCTACTTATTCCCATCATTAACGGGATGGGGAAAAAAGGTTGATGCCTGAAAGTCTCAAAGCTTCAGAACCAAATAAAAATATATAAAATAATAAGAGAGCTTCTTCCTATTACATGGAGGACCGAAACTACGTAAATAAAAGTTAAATAAAAAAATAAAACAAAAGAGACACGAATCCATCTAAAAGTAAAAGTAACAACAAAGAAATATATCTTTCTGTAAAATTTTTATTATGTGCTTAAAATATAATTTATTGGAACTAAATAAAAATAAAAAACCCCAATGTTAATCAAATTCTAAAACATGATGCATAGTTCTCCCGTTTTAAATTAATTGGTGCATTTTAAGTGTATTGGTTTGTTTATTGGATCATTTATTAATTTCTGCTTCTATTTTTAATTATGTCAGTTTCGGTTCTCCATACACTTTGCAGCGATCACTGAACGACATAAACAGGGACAATCAACCGCTTCGCTCGACCCAATGTGTTTTTTGCAGTACATGATTTGACCAGCAGATGTCGATGTTTAGCTTCGTTTGCTGGTTAGGTGGCACGTTATGAGCACAAAACTGTGTTCACGTCTCATATGGTAATGATCTAATACTTTACATCTCCTTGACTGGTGATTTTTTTATTTTATTTTATATATATATATATATATTTTTTTTTTTTGAATGAGTATTTTTGCAATAAATACCAGGTTACAAACTCTGTCAGTAAGTATAGTCTCTACAAAACAAAACAAAACAAAACAAAACAAAACAAAACAAAACAAAACAAAAAACAGACAGACTTCCTGAAGTCTTCGGGACTTCAGGAAGTCTTCAGGACCTCTTGTGTTTCTTTAAAGAGGCAGTATTAAATAAAATTAATCTTTTGAGCTTTACATCATGTTATAATGTTATTATCTCATTAAAAACATACCTGGAGTGTTGCTGTAGTTCTTTCCGGCAAGTTTGAGAAATCCTTTAATCGCCCATGGCAACCAGTCAGCTGGGTGGACCTATCTCCGCCTCCGTGGACGAAGCTCCTCCTCTGAGCAGCAGTCTCTGAGGTTCTGAGCTTCTGCATTACAGAGCAATCCTCTCCCATGACTCCCCCATTCAGCTCCTTCAGACTAGCCAGCAGCAATTAGCAAGCATCTGGTGGAATTGCTTGCTCCACCCGTAGCTCACTATACGAGCTGCTTCTCAGTGCAATGCCGGTAAAACCTTTGTTAAAGGTTAATAGAGGAGCCATGTTGTGATGGTGGAGCTTCAGAAAGAGCAGGAGGTTTTAAAGGGACAGAGGGCCAATTTCAAGGAATTAAATTATGAAGTCAAAGTCTCTTTTGATAAGTATTTTTTTATAACAACTGACGGTAACAGCTACTTGATTGTGTTATAAAATAGCACTATATGCCTGGAAAGTACATAACAGTGGCCCTTTAAAGCGCATGCAATATTGCCATAAATACAACAGATTTAGCGAAATGCTAATTTCCATCTACGGCCAAATGAAACAAACAGCACAACACAAAAAAGAAAACACAACATCATAATGAATATTTTTATTCTTTTTTAAAAATGACATTAAAATACTCTTTATGACTTGTATATCAACGCGTTAAGTCTCTTCAATTATATAAAAGTTTCTCTATTAAAGATTGACTTTTGTCTTCCACACCCTGCAGCTCAGGGTGTTTGGGTCTTTGTGGGTCATGATGAAGTGATTCGGTTTCTTTGTCACGTTGCTGACGAGGCGGAGCAACAAGGGAAAAGCCTCTCCGGCTTTGTCTTGGTGGGAGGAAGATTTACAGCTTAATCCATCACATCATCGGCCCTCGGACTTTCAGAGTTCATACGCATCACATAGGAAGACATTAAGGCCTTAATGCGACAATTAAGCCAAATTAGCATGTAACTAATGTGTGAGAATTTTGCTTTTAGCTTTAACTTACATAATAAGTGGGGCAGATATAGTTGTGTGATCCATCTTGCTTTGAGTGACTTTAAAATGTAAAAAGACAAAAAAGGGAATTTAGTTGGTGCATCAGTTTCCTTTTGAAAACTTGATATTATGACCAATTAATAACCCAATTTGATCTGTTTTAGATTTTCCTCCTAGAATATAAAATCCGCTCTGCATTGTTGTTTTTAATTTGCAACTTACAAAAAACAAATGTGACTCATACACATTCGATAAAAAATGTGTCATATGCTGTGGTTTGCAAACGTTTTCATTATTTGAACTTTTCACCTTTTTTGCCACATTACAGCCACAAGCTTCACCGTATTTCATCAAGACAGACAGAAAGCAAAGTAGTGAAAGAAAAGTTTGCGTGTTGTTAAACTCATTTACAGTTGAAAACCTGACAAGTGAAGCAAGCGTATGCAGCAGCCGAAATAACGTGCGACGCAGTTAAAGCTGCAGGTGTTTTGGATTTTATCTCAAACGTGCAATCTCCAGATTTGCACGTCTTGAAAACTGAAATTCATGCCAATTTTTTGTTAGAAAATGCCAGAAACTTAGTCTGATCTGATAAAGATGATGAGATAGGCAAAAATAAAAAATTAATCACTTTTGCAAAAAAAAGACATTATTTTAGGAACACTTCAAAATGTTGAAGTGTTGTCACTGAATTCAAAATTAAACTTAATAATAATAATAATAATAATAATAATAATAATAATAATAATAATAATAATAATAATAATAATAATAATAATAATA
>CAEFZX010014577.1:0-130824 GCA_903066825.1 Alfaro cultratus | reverse complement strand
ACTAATCAACCAGCTCTCTGAAATTAATTATAGTGATTCAAAGAGCCCTGACACACAATACCATCTATAAATTTAATAGCACAACAAAAATTTTTATCTTTATGACACTTAAATCCAATTTGCATAATAATTTGGAACACGGTGTATTTAGCTATTGCCTTAATAGTTCAGCCATTAGCTGAATTATTTTCCTGCTTTGGACTCTTGCCGACGATAATACCTCTGGTTAGATTTCCAAGAATAAAAAAGTAAAACAAAATGATGATGCCAAAACAACAGTAATGTTCCCTGTTATGATTTGCGAAGAAACAATGAATTTGAACTCTTTTACCCATATACACACACAATGCAAAACAGTGGCGGGTCAGAACCAACACACATACTTCAAAGATGGAATAAGACCTCATGTTAGCCCAAATGAAGTTAATTTATTCACATTTACACATGCTTTTTTTTTCAACCTATAGAAATCAGTTTGACAGCAGCTTATATAAAGATTGAAGTTTTTAATTCTGCGTCTGTGTGCTTTTCATGCTTGCTCAAATTGGCCTGGTCTTTAATCTACATAAATACACACCTACATTAAACGCTCTGAGGGTGAAGAGTGCAGCCAGACAAAGCCAGCTGCCACTCATCTTTGCTAAGCACATCCACTGATAAGGTCGACCACGAGGAGATGTCGGCACTCAGGAGCTGTCCGTCACACACGGGATTCTGTTTCCGCCTACTTCACAAAAGAGAGATGAGAACGATTGTGGACGGGGGGGAGGAACGAGTGAGAAAGATAGAGCCCAGGAGAACAATGATTGAGACAGATGACTGAAGAAAGGGAGGGAGTCAACATAAATGAAATATATAGAGAGAATCCAAGCTACCATCTTACAACTGAAAATGCAAAAACTAAAGGCGTTTGACCTTCCACCTATTACTTCATTCTTCCCTCTACCCGTCTTGTTTTCTTTGTTTGCTCCCCTCACCTTGATTAGGTTACACAGATTAGATTAATTACCATGAACATCTTTCAGAATTGAATTTTAGTCACACTGAGACACAGGCAGAACAATGGCACGTTGTTGGGGAAAAAAATAAATAAATCACTCAACATACTTTTGGTAAACACAACCCAAATTCAAAAATGTAGCAAAACAAATGTTCCTAGAAAACATGATGGCTGTGTGGTCACATCGGTGAAGAATGAAGCCAATCAGTTATACCTCTGACTGAGCATCCATATCACTCTTTAGTCATTTAAAAAATAAATATATAAATTTACTCGCACTATCTCTCTTTTTGTTGCATTGCACTCCAAAGTCAAGTGATGAGTGATGAAGGAGTCCCCAGATGTCCACCTATCTCCTTGCTCAATCTCTTGACGTGGTTGTGGAAGTGACCTGAGTGGAGTGCCGTCAAGAATTCATCACCCACTGTTGTGAGATTAGTTTCTAAAGATTAGTTTCTGAAGAGACATATCCATGTTTCATGGGATGTGCAGCGATCCTCCATTTCCTGTGTGAGCTAACACGGAATTGTAGCACATAGCTGAGTTCTGAGTTAGCAACAAGCTCATTTGATTTTAGTCCAAACCACCCCGTTATTTTCCCATTGCACATGAGGTACTCTAACCTAAAAAAAAAGAACAACTTACTACCTTGCACACAATTTTATCCCAGAACTTCAAGCTGTTGAAATAGAATTTGCATTCATCGCACAAAATACTCTCTCACTTGGTGGCGAACAGTGACAAACTAGTGTGGTACTCTCAGTTGGGTGAATAGCTTTTGATTTGTAAGTATTATGTGGGATTCTTCTCTGTTACTCAGTTGGCATCTATAGCCTCTGGCTCCAGCTATGATCCATGTGTTAATACTTCAGTGTCAGAAGTCTTCTGCTGAGGCCGCTCTTTGCCAATCCCAGGGACAGCTGTGAGATGAGGAGTGAGAGCGTGAAAGACACACTGTAGAGTTAAAAACTGTCACCTTGACTGTCTGGAGGTATTTCTGTTGAGAGACTTGTGTTTTTTTCAAGATGTTGTGACTTGGCATGAGCTGGTATGAGATTCTGTGAGATAAACATCATTATGTCACAGGTTATTGTCATTAATCATTTTTATTAACTGCATTTTATTTTGGCACATGCTGGCTGAATGTAGTTGTAGTTTTCAAGTAGGGGTGTAACAAAACTTTAAAAAAGGACAATACACATATTTGTATTTGTGTATTGTTAAAAGAAAATATTTTAACAATACACACGTAACCTTTGTTTTAAAATATCTAACCAGTGTGGAACTTACCAGTCACATTTTGATTTGATCATTTTGTGATTTTAATGTTAGCGCCGTTCTACGGTGCTCCCTTTTCATGTCTTCCAATGCATTATAAAGGCTTTAAAAATTTTGTTCAGAGTATCTAATTTAAATTTAACCAGTCGTAAAAATTCCTGCATTGCTCTAGAGTTGATCAAATGCAAATCCAGCAATGTTTCTGTGAATGGTTAGCCGGTTGCAGTATCTTCAGTGTTTCTGCCAGCAAAACGAATTACTATCACACAAACAATTTGACTTCTTTGGTGCTTTATTTTTCCAAAACAACAAAACGTTTTTCCCTAACAGTTTCTTCTTGTTTCCAGCAAGGGGAAGGTGTGGTAATGTTCTTTCAGCTAGCTCAGAGGCAGTGCATAAAAGTCGCTAAGTGGAGAGGAAGCACTAAATTCTTTAATGCCCTATACAAGCAGATAAAACTCCAGTAAAACTTAGTAATATTCAGTCCCATTCCAGTTCACTTTGTATGGGCAAAACTCATTAAAAACCATTAAGAAGCTTAACGCTTAGCTTTAAACATTCTAAAATTTAATGATTGGTGTTTCAAGCCAGTTTTTATCTACAACCAAAGCTTTCTGAGGATGACACCCCGAGTTGTACAGCCTCTCGTTTACTGATCATTAACAGAATATTACATCTACATTGTAAGGGAACATGCTATGTTCATGTTCCATAGAGGCAGAGAAAGCTCCAGTCTCTTTCACATCTCATTAAAAACACATTTAAACCACAGGAACAATATGACGTAAAAGTTTTGAGTGCGTAACTTTTTAAAACCAAATCATAGTTAACAGCCCATTGCTAGTTGTGCTTATCATTGAATATCGAAAGGACTTTTTTTTTTGCTACACTTAAATATCAGGCATGCACAGTGTCTGTTAGCTGCCCTGTTGCCTGGGAACTTTTTGCTCTGTCTTTGTGGCAACACGCAGAGAAATCAGACTTGTGTTCTCTCTTTATATCCTCTTTATAATGCTGAGTTGCCATAAATACAGGACTTTGAGGGGGCCTTATGGTAATTCACCCAGCTTGTGGGGCAACAAAAGCTTTAATTAGGCAGAATGCCAACCATATGGGACAGCAGGTAGGCTTCCTGCATGTGTGGTCCAAACACACACACGCAGACACGCAGATAGGCTCTCCAACATGAACTTCTTGTACATGTTGATGCAAGTCGTTCAGTAAAAGTGCTCTAAACAACCCGACACAAAACTCCGTGTAGAGATTTGGTGGTAAAAATTGAGGCCTCTGCAATAGTCATTGTAAAATACTGAAGATGATTTAATTCATTCAAGCCTTTAGCCCTTTGAGATCTCAAGATAAAAAAGGGGATTACGTATAAGTAAAATCTATTATTATTATTATTATTATTAAACCTCTAGGTTTACATTGTGGTTTCAACGTGTATTTTGTGACTTAATAATACGCCTGGTGTCTGCACAGAACAGTGGAGTTGGCATTAATCCTAAATCAGAAGCTGAAAGCAAAAAAAAAAAAAAACACAGAGAGACTCATAAATCAGGTTTATTTTTTATTTATTTATTTTTGCTTAATCTGTTCGGCAGAAATGTGAGACTACCACGCTGTGTTTCTTCACAGTTTTGTGTATTTTTGACAAACTGTAGTTAATCCGTCCACTGAAATCGCCCGTGTAGTCACTCAGCGATCGTGACGGCACAGTTGGATTTGCGAAATTGTGATTGTGAAATGTTTCCATTAATTGGTTTAGCAGGAGTAATGTCGGCCTGCAGATGGTGAAATCTCCAAAGTCCAGTGCAAGAACTAAAAATCCACTTAAGCATAATTGCTAAAATGTGAGGACATGACTGGGAAATCAGTTTACTCATTAGTTTATCGCCGAAAACAACATGAAAAAGGTGGTTTTGAAAATGAAATGCCTTACATCAAAACACAACAATGATATTTTTAATATTAGCTATTGTGCTTAAATAAATGACTGGATAATATGAATTGCTTGCAATGATGTTCATAGTAATTATCATAGCAAGCTGTATTTATTTTAAACTGAACACCGTCTCTCATATTCTTCCTTGAGGTTTATGTGGTTGCCGTTTTCTCACATGGGAGGTGAATTGGCCAGCAGAACAGAAACTGTCTGGAAATGCTTTTGTATGTTCTGGCAGAAAACCTCAGTGTTGGACAGAGCCCTGCTAACTGGCTTCCTGTGCCTTCACCAGCTATTGTTTTAGCAAATTGTCTCTCAGATTTAACTCTACTCTAAAAGAAAAAAGAAACTTGAATTCCTCTACAAGCTCCTTATTTTCTAAGATGTCAAATAGATTTTAACGGGTATTAAACGGTTATTGTCCCAATCGATTATTGCCCAAGATGGTAAAGCCACAGAAGATTATTGGAAGCCAACGAGAGAAAGGTACAGTATTTGCCAATAAAATCAACATCTACGTATTTTCTAATATCTTGAAGTTCTACTTCATGCAAGTTTCCCCTTAAAAGAGACCTGTTCCAATACGCCCGCTGTGTTTGTGTGAAAGGTTTTCCGTTAGTCGCTTTTTGTGTGTGTTTTTAAAAATGGCAGATTTAAATCTTGTAACTGAATCTCTGTTGTGAGACCAGCAGTCTGCTGACATTGGATTTACAGCTGGATTTGGAAAAACAAATAAAAATTGAGTCAAGTTACGTCAAGCCATGCAGGAAGTATTCGGTTCTGAAGAGGGGAGCCATACTGATTGCGGTGGCCAATTTTGTGGTCCTGATCACAACTTTTATTGAGTATTAATAATTATACTAGGGTTTTTCAGATAAAAAAATGACAAACCCTAATATAATTAAAACTCTCTAAAAGCTGTGGTCAGGACCACAAAATTGGCGAGAGGCACTAAGACCTGAGTCTCACACCAAGAGCCCAAGTCAAGTCCCAAGTATTTAACTCACAAGTCTTGAGTCGACGCTGAAGTTTTTGTTATTGCGACTTAATGGCAAATTGAATCGACCTCTCAGACTCTCTGCCGCCTGTCCTGTTGTTTTGAACTGCTGGTCAGCTGTCTGAAACAAGGGAACTACGCTGTGTGACTGCATAACAAATGCAAGTTTGTATGCTTGGAAGCATTTCTGGTGGCAAAAAACTATAGGCAAAAAAAAAATTACAGGCTCGCCTCCCATCGCTCTTATTAAGGTAAATCTGAAATACAAGGACAGTTGGTGAGGCACCGGGACACATGTTTGTTAAGCAGCTGAGTTAAAGCTGATAGTATCAGTTTGTTTTTTCTCCAAGTATTAGACAATACAGAGCAGGAAAGCAAAAACAGATAGCATTCTGTACTTAAAAAAACTACTGGTGTTTATTCTACATTTCTGCAACTTTAATAACAGGTAATTTTTTGCCCCAGTAAGAATATGAGCAACTGATTATGTTATGTGTTAATAGAGTATTTTTCACTTATTGTTACTATACCATGAGAATCTCCTTGTCTAGCCCACAGTGATATCTGGGATCTGAACTGGACACACACAAGTTGTTTTTTTTTTTGTTTTTTCCATCACATTGTCATCCACCATTGACCCTCCAAATACACCTTCATCCTGATCAGCTGAGGATTCATCGGGGTACAACGACTTGGCCAATTTGGTAGACGAAGGTCAAACTCAATTATAGAGGCAGAAGAGGGAGGGCTAGTGGGAATGACAAATGGGCTGAGTTGGGGGGTAAAAAAAGGATAAGAAGAGCTGGAGGGAGCTAATGAAAGCGTGGGAGGATGGGTCAAGATGGAGGGACGCAGTGGATTAGTGAGAGTTAATTAAAAAATAGTCAGAGGGGTATAGAGTGAAGGTTAGACAAAGGTAAGCAACAAGGAAGAGGCGATTAGACAAGCGTGTAGAAAGGGAAGTGTCCGCTTAGGGGAAAAGAGGAGGAAGGTTCTACAAAGGGCAGGTGAACCGAGGGAGGAAGACGGGGCGAGGCTCTGGAACGATGAACCTGCACAGCCATAAGCGTGGATCGGAGGCTGCAGGGAGGAGATGAGCGGGGTCCTGAGAGCGGTGCCAGAGCTGTCCCGGGGGTGATGAATGAGGCCATCATGAAGTATCTTTGGTCTTCTGCCTCCGCCGCTGGCCGGAGAATAACCGCAGCTTTGGCACGGCCGCAAGACCTACTTAATCACAGCCAGGGAGCACACACCCATACACAGACACACACACGCACAGACAGAAGTTTCACCACACTTTTCTACACACTAAAACTTATGACAGATTATACCTTCCTTCCTTCCTTCCTACCTCCCACACACACTCACGCCTTTACCTTCATTTTGTTTCCGTCTCGCCACCATGACCAGGGGTGGCAGGAGTGTGGGTTTTAGTGAAGCAGCCCATTGTTCAGTGTGACAGGCTGGTAATGCTCCAAGACATCTTGTTTTGTTTTCTGTTTTTTCTCTTTTCTTGCCCAGACTCATGTGTGAGTGATGGAAATCAAGACAAATACTACATTCTTCCTCTGCAGTAAACAAGACATGTTGTCTTGCGGTTCTTGCCGCCATCACCGGCACACACACACACACACACACACACCGCTATGTCAGCCTGCCAGTTTGTCGCTGTGCAAAGAACAATGCATCTTCAGTGCAAAGAGAGAAGAAGCCTGTGTCGGTCGGCCACTTGTTTACATGTGTCTGCGCTCAAGTCTGTACGCTCGCTGTGTTCGTGATCCAGAGGATCAACAAAGACATCTGCCACTTGCGTGGAAGGTCTGGGAGAGGATGTCAAATTAGGGCTCATATAGATTAAAATGTTTGCTTTATGTAAACGAGGTAACTGTGCAAGACCCGGAGTAGATCTCGATGTTTCTCTGAAGCGCAGATGTCTGAAAGCCCGTGACGTCAGCTGTAAATCGTAGTAAGAAGCAACGCTGGAAAGATCTAAACGCCGCTGTAGGTCTGTGTGGATCCCAAAGATTAGAGTTTAAAACATTATCCCCGATGTATGTCTGTGTAGATGAAACGGTGTCTTGTGTTCAAGTGAAAGGACAAAAGGTTTTCAAAATTGCTAATTAAAATCTGAAAAGGTTTGTATGAGTTTGTATTCAGCCTCCCTGAGTCAAAACTTCACAAAACTACCTTTGGTTCCAATTAAACCTGTGTTGTTGTTGTTTTTTTTAGGGGGGGGAGGGGTTATTTACCAAATTTGCACATCCAAAGACTGAATGTTATACCCATCATTCTTTGTGGAACAACTCAAGCTCAGTCAGATTTGATAGTGTCTGCGACCCACAATTTTCAAAGCTTTTCACAATTTTCCACCTGAGTTTAGGACTGGTGGTCATTCTGACACAAAATTAGCTTTAATAGTGGCTATATGTTTACTGTTTCTGCAAGCATTGCTGCACCCCCACAGCATAATGCTGGCACCGCCATATTTAAATGTGGTGGATTGTGTTCAGGTGGGTGTGGTCTATTAGATTTCTGTCAAAAACATAATCAATTTTGGTCTCATCTGACCAGAGTACATTCCGCCACTTTTTGTTTGTTGCGTCACCTTTATAGCTTGTGGAAAGCTGCAAGCAAAGTTTTCCACAAGCAAGGGCCGAAGTGGATCTCAATGTTTCTCTCTGAAGCCACATTTGATGACGTTTTGCTGTCTACAAATTCCCACTTGTGAGCCATGGATCTTAGAAACAGGTTAAGCTGGATTTTATTTTGGGGTATCAAATGCATACCTCTCTGTTTAGAGTTTTATTTGCAAAAAGTCTGGAAACCTCATGTATCCTCTCCCACTCCACTTTTTAATGCATTACGTTTTGTTGGCCTATTCCACAAAACCCATCTAAGTCTGTGATTCCAAAAACATGTGAAACCAAGTTATGAAGCTTCAGCGAGGCTCAGTACGTCTCCCATCCAAGCTCAAGATGTCTCGTAGATCTGATGTGTCCCTTCACGGTGTTTCTCCTGCTGTCTTTTCTTGATGTGACTAACAAAAGCCTACCAGAGACCGAACAGATGTTGTTTTTGAATTTCAAATGCCATTCAGTGCGCTTGGGCTTGCGGTTCGCTGTGCGTTTTTCCTGGAGGTCTCGGGAACTTAGGTTCATGTCAGCAAAGTGCGGGGGCATTCGGGGAGGATCTGGAAATGTCCCCCTCTAGACGGGGGCCTGCGTGCGGTTGCCTGCCTCCTCGATTGCGCAACAGGGACGCAAGATGAACGCCGGCGAAACCTCCCGTTCACCCCCAGATGTTGTAATAAAATGTAACGACGTGCATTTTTGTTGAGAAGCGACTTCTGCTTGAGCTGCTCTCCTCCATTATTTTTAGTCAGCAACATAAATTAAATCCTCCTCTGGAAATAACTGAAAGCATTTTCTGCATTTATCTGCATATCAGTTTATGAAATCAGATTCTGGAATTGTACCAAGCTAATCTTCACTGAGTCCTGCAAAAATATTCACACCTCTTAAAGTTTTTTACAGTTTTTTTTATTTTTTATGTTACAACCACAAACTTCAAAGTGCTGTTGGTTTATTGGGATTTGGTATGTTTGAACAACACAAAGTGACATTTAATTATATAGTGGAAGGAAACGTGGTTTCCAAATGATTTTTTTTTTTACAAAAGCCAAAATGAAAAGTGTGATGTGCCCAATCACTCAGCCTTGGTCTTGCCTCACTTAAAGTCTCAGACTAAGTGGTCTTGACCACAACGCTTCGGGGTTTAAATACAAATGCATGCCACACTTTTCAGAAAGTTTTTTTTTTTTTTAAGAAAAACCTTGTTTCCTTTTTCTTCCTCCTTCCAGTTGTGTGCTACTTTGTGTTGAAGAGGAAACAGTGTGACAATGCACTTTAATTGCATTTCTACTCTCCAATATTCTACTCTCTGATATTGACGATGTTTCAGAGGTGATATTTGAATTAGGAGGTTGCAGAACTGACTTAGCTTTAATGCCTGAACTTTGCTGACAGGCGATTTATCACTGATCAATAACAACAGACCAGAGCAGCCAGAGAAAAAGGAGAAATGTGGCGCAAAGGAGGACAGGAATGGTGCATGTCTTTCTTCACGGTCCCCTCTTTTGTAGTGAAGGAGGAAGGCAAATATCCAAGTTATATTTTGTTTTAAAACCAAAGCATAGAGGCGCTCTCTAAGGCATTCAGAAAATGCTTGAAAATTTCAGCACGGACACAAACTGAAAAAAAAAAGAGAAAAGAAATAAATTTACCATTAACTAGAGTAGATTTATGTATGTTAAGAAATCATTTTCTTTCTTTATTTCAACCAAATGTTGATATTTTTTCACTCGGAGGCCCATTTCTTTAAATGTTACTTCAAAATGAGAAATGTTGGGATAACATTCTGTTGATGAAAGATGTTCACATCAGTCAGAGAATAGCTAAGAGCTGCATAAACCTACTAAGAGAAGCTATTAGCCTACCAAAATCTTAGAAACATAAAAATTCAAATTTAACATGGAGAGTGCAACTGGATAACAAATGTTGCATTCACCTCAGAATGAAATTCAATTAATTGTACTAGTATGTGGTACAACTCTATGCAATATGGGGGGAAGGAAGTCCTCAATCATTTTTGGCAGACTTGAACTGGAGCATATCTTGGTTTATCTAACTAAGGGTGTTATGTGTCTGTGTGTGCGTGTGTGTGCGTGTGTGCGTGTGTGTGTGTTCTTTGACTTGGCTTCATACAGTCACAGCTTGTAGTCTGATCTTCTTCCAAACACATCATCTTCCAAGCAGAACAGCCTTCTGACTCTTCTGACATGTTTCTCTACTGTTGTTGTTAGCTTGTTCTGCTACCTGCCACAAATCCTCTTTTTCAGGCTCTGTTTCGTTCTGTCAATCTGTTTCACAAACTGACTTTCAATAATTTAGTCACTAATGGATTAGAGATTAACCCCTTGCTGCATGGAACCATTGTGGCCTCCTGGTGACCTGTATTGGTCCGGCTGTGATTGAGAAGACAGAACTGTCGCTGCGCTGAAATCAGGAATGTAAATAACTGTAATGTCATGAGGTTCTTGTGCACATAGGTGCTCATTTTTATGCTAAACCATGCTGGAGACAGGGTGTTATGTGACTCATTGTGATCAGACTTAGACAGCATAATCAGGCATCTAAGGAATCACTCCCTTTCTTCCTTCAAAATACGTATCTGCAGTATAACGGGCTTAAGCAAATTCCTTCAAATCCCATAATAACAACATAGGCTAACCTTACCAGATGAAGTCTATACCAACAGCAACAGAATAGCACTTTGCATCACAGACGTGACTTATAAGAAATATTGTGGCGGTTTGATATGGCAATATTTTATACCGCAATCTCGTCGCACCCTACTGACAACCTAGCAACACGAACTGATATGCATCGGTTAATGACCAGGTTATTTTCAGGTACAAAACCGAAGTAGCAAGAGGCTTGGCGACAACCCGTGGGAACAAAATGGCTGCGCAAAAATTGCCAGCAGGACGAGTTGACCCAAAGCGGCCCAGGTTACATAACGCAACCCCTCATACTGACACATGGCGTTGGCTGTCTCAATGAGTACAGGCGGTTTTGTTGTAGCAGTGCAAGTTTGAATGTGGGTTTGTTTGATTTGTGAAACCAAAGGAAGGAGTGAGAGATAAACATTAGGTGTAATTGAAAACAGAGGAATGCGGATCAGAAGAATGGCCTGAACTGAGAGAACGCACATGTTAGCTCTTGAAAGATTTTCCCTTCACTACTCAGCATGGACTGAAAGTTGCTTTTTTGAAAAAATAAATAAATAAATACATCTAACCTAACGTACATCTTTGTTTACCATTTCCTAAACTGCTTACTAGGATGTAGAGAAAAATAGAGAGAAGTATGCCTAATATAATACCGATCTCCAAATTGAGTATTTAGATTCTCATCCGACACTTTGACTTTCTCTTATTCCATAACAAAGTTTCTCTGGATGTGAGTTACCAAAACGAAAAATAAATAAATAAAATAGTGGCTTGCTAATGATGATGCTGGTCTGGTCTCAGAGCAGACATTCCCTCTGTGTGTGTGTGTGTGCGTGTGTGTGTTGTATGTTTCTTTGCATGTACCCTCAGCAGAGTGTGTAACGTTAATAAGGCAGCAAGAGAGGGGCCTCGTCACTGGCCTTTAAGTCCGGGTCAGAACTTAATTGGTATTCGTAAATGGTTTGGTGCAGACCTGGCTGCCATAGAGCTGTTAAAAAATGCCGGCCTCAAAAACAGTACTTCCAATGCGCAGGACTGTGTGCAGATCCAATGCATGCATCAGGAGGGTTGAGATAATGTTTCTTTCAGTCTCTAACAAGCCTCCTGCAACAGATAAAATAGTCCCAGCCGTCACTTGAGACCGCTTCCATCGTGTTGTAAAGCTCCTTTAGCATTCTGATTCCCTTCCTGCTTGTAGTTCGCCATAGTGACATCAGCGTGTAAAAGTGCTCAACGCCTTCATCCCAGAGCGTCCAGACATGAGTCTATAAGGGTCCCAGTGTTTGGTTCATGTCAAAGCTAGTCAGTGGAGAAAGTTTGGTTTCCCTCCCTAATGCACCCATCCCCCTGCCTCCTACCCATCCGTCCAGCAATGGAGGCTTCTCTTATTGTTAGCAATTATACACACACACACACATACACACATAGTGCCAATAGCTTGGTGGTGTGTGTCAGACTCTGCATTATAAAGCAGCGCTTTAGAGACGGAGCATTTTTTTTTTCTTGGAGCGGGGGTTTGGGGGTGGGCTTTGAAGTCAGACAATGACCTCGAACTTGTTCCTTTCTCACAACCCCCTTTCCTCGATTTCTGTACTCACACACTCTTCCACTCCATCATTTTCTTCCCAGAGGACACACTTCCTGAAGACACTCTCTGTTTGTGCCTGATACATTTGTGTAGCAGAAATTACCACCTTCTTATTATTATATATATTTTTCAATTTATTTATGCAGACTCTCGCAGTGCATCCTGAGGGTAGGAAAAAAGTTCCCACATGGGTCTCACTGATCTAATCAGGCCACAGGCCCCCACACAGCGGTGCATGTGGCTGTGGACCCCCATCAACAAGCATTCAAAGATAATAGGAAACAGATTGAGGCTTTTAATTAATCTGTATAATACAGTTAGATGCTGCTCTGGTTTCTCGCACACCAGGTGTCTCCTATCGCTCTCCCCTCAGCAGCAGCAGCACACAGATTTCACAAAGGGTGCCCTTCCAAAAGTATTTATGCAGCCATAACTTTTCCACGCTTTGTCACGTTACAACAACCACAAGCTGCAATTTATGTTATTGGGATTTTCTGCAATAGATCAGCACAAAGTGAAATTTAAATGATACTGCTTGTTCTTTAACAGTGAGCTTTGTCAGAGAATGTTAGTCAATGAAGAGCATACGGAGATTAAGAAATACACCAGGCAGGTCATAGATAAAGCTGAAATTAGAATAGATGAATCCCTCATCCACAAATAAATAAAAAACAGCAACACACAACTGCAAATCTACCAAGACATGGCAACTGACCGACTGGGCAGACATAAATTCTGGACTTGTGAAATTATGTCTGAATTGATTTTCAAACTCTGTGGCGTTTGAAAATAGACGTTCAAATATTCCACTCCTCATTCTTCAGCCAACGGAGGAACTTTTTTAAGCAGGAGTCATCTGATTGTTCTCAGCCGCTGCAATTTCCCAGTAGGGCAGATTTTCTATTTGACTTTTGGCCCCAGAATCAATACAGTAGACCGGAGATGTCAGAGATCGTAATGAAAGCACCAGTCCATTTGTCTGCAATAAAGCTCAACCATTCTCCGTCCTCCAGTGTATGCACTTAGAAATGTTTTTTTTTTTTTTTTTTCTGTACTGAAGCTTCATCACACTTTGCTCTGTATCGTCATCAAACTATCCACTATACTGTCGTGTCGGGATCATTTCTCTGACAGACCTGCCATAGACGTTCTTCTAATAAAACTTAAATCCATCACACTTCACACTAAACAAAGATGCCTTTTAGATGAGAAAGCTTTACTCCCACGATGTTGGGGGAGAAAAAAAACCCAGACGTGACATTGTTACAGTCCAATACCTTGCTGTGTAAGAGTCATCCTTCACTTATAGCTTGAGTGCCTACATTTTTCTCCATCATTTTATCTCTCCAGATAAAGTGAAGGGACTTTTCTGTAGTGGTTCATTTTATTCCCCTTTCAGACTGCTAAGGTTGTGTTTCTGTTCCATACTGAGTATCAATCCAAACTATGTTCTTATTTTCCTCCAAAGAAAGAAAAAGACAATCCAAAGGTACAAGTAAAACAATGCAGCTGTATTCTTCATCTTCACCAGGATACGTACTGCAGTTTAAACGTGGTTGTTTCTGCACTCTGGAACTCATAAGTTGACTTTTATGGTGATAAATTATGATCCAATCCAATCTGCAGGCATTGAACCAAAGTTTTATTTCTAACTAAATTGCTGCTTCACAACAACAGTCTTTTTTTTTATTTCAGTAAACATTTAATAATGAATTCAGAACAGGGGAAGAGATTTTCCAAATTGGGGCATTTTCTGACCCTTTCTCCAGAGTGACAACAATCCCATTAATCACTTTCAGAATAAGTGCTTTACCACTGGCCCAGTAAGCGGCTAGTTTTCCCCAACTCAACATTGTGTTCTGTTAATAATGATTTCCCAGACCAGACACATAAAGATCCAGGCCCTCTGGTTACATCCTTTTCCAGGCTTTGATCCAGTAAAACGAAGCCTGGAAGGTAACATCTTCTGTTGTTCATATAGGCTACATATCATTCCCAACAATCACTAATGATCACACTACCAAACTGTGAAAATGTATCGCATGGCAACTTGCAGTCCAAGGCTGGCCTCCAAAGGTTGTATTTGGGCGAGTCGGATGGAACAAGAAAACTTATGGCACTTTGTGTGTGGCAAGACATAACAGACCAAGTCAGCTCCACCATACTCCCAAGCACACATTGTACTCATAAACAGAGAGCACTGTGCAATGAGTTCATTGACTTTAAAGCACAAAAAAAAATAATTTGGATCAGTTTTATAATCCATTCTTTTGACTTGGTGAGAGAGAGATCTGCTAGGTACATCCAAAGTAAGCTTATTGAGCTGCAGTGTAACGGCAAACTCAAGGCAACTCAAGACTTGGGGTGTTTTCACACCTCACAGCCCGGTAGACTCGGTGCAATTGGGGTCAAAAATGTCAATAGTTGTTGCATTTTCAGCTGGTATAGTTCACTTTCACACTGCATTGTTTCAAAGGATCCAAACTAATTGAAAAAGCTGATTTTTGTTGTTGTAGGATTTCTCTTTTGCCACGAGCCATTTCTCCCTGTAGACTAGACTCGCGCATTGATTTTGGCTCTGTTGACCCAGAATACCCTTTGCTATAGTTCACTTCCTGCTTTTGGAGCGGTCTCCGGTTCGCTTGCATTCATATCCATTCAAACAGCGCCAGAGTTCACTTCAACCAAACCGAGACCTAGTTTTCTTTTAGGTGGATCAGAGTTCGCTTTTTTTGGTCTACATTAGAGTTTGATTGCGTATTCACACTTCCACAAAAAAACAGACTTTCCAGACAAACAAACTACAGTTCGATGAAAGTGGACTAAACGGGGCTGGTGTGAATGCACCCTTAGTGACTTAGAGAGTTTTTCTGCTTTCAGAGGCAATGACCCAGTTCCACCTCTAAGCTAAGCTGACGACCATTGATGATCTACTCATTGTAATTTTATTACTTCATAAATATCTACCAATAGGACAGTTTGGACAAAATCCTAATCTTCAAAGAAGAAGCCGTTCTTCTTTGAAGAGTTAGCGTATTTTTCACCTTAGTTCATTTCCTCTGTAGCATGATGTTTTTGGCTTTGGGCTAAAATTCCAAACTAAGCCAAGATAAACTGTAGCCCTCACAAAAGGTGTTATCATGGGTCTTGCATTTTACAAAGAACCTTATTCAGCTATGTTATTTAGGGCAGGGTGCAGCTGCTTTAAATTTATATGCAGTTTTTATGCAAGTGAGATGAATGGGGAGGTATAGAATATACAAATCCTAATTTATGTACACCCAGTCCAAGGAAGAGTCCCTAACCTCTGAGGTTTGGCTGAACGGTAGACCATCATGCATCACTGAGTAGATCCAGGCTGACCAGATGTGGCTGTGCAACACCACAGATCTAACTAGTGGCTGTGTGGCCAGTAGCCTCGCCACCACTCAGCTGCTCAGTGTTCGGCGCAGAAAGCCAACCTCGTCACAGTGCTGCGTCTCCAGCAGGCGGGTGGGTGCCGACAGCCTGTACAGGCTTTGGGTCGGAGTTGTCAGAACATTTGTTGAATCCACATTCTTGTTTTATTCTTTTTTTTTTTTCTTTTTTTTTTTTTGTCGTTTGAGTACTTTTTGTTGAGATTTAAAATGTATGTCGCAAAAGTCTCCGATTTATTCACTCATTGATTTATTTGGTTGTTCTTTTGTTCATTTACTTTGTGAGTCACAGACAGTCCCGTCTTATGACTGACTTGAGTAGATGGAGCGACTGCCTGAGTTCAAATCCCGGCCAAGTCCAGGCCTTTTTTTCTCTTAATAAATAAATAGATTTTCTCTGGCTTCTCTGGTTTCCTCCCACAGTCTAAATAAAATATGTATATTATATAAATTTGGGATTGTAAATTACGCCTAGGTGTGACTCTATTTGAATAATATGAATAATGTCTCTTTCTGTTCATCCTGTGATGAACTAACATGTGAAAGCTTCACCTTGATGTAGCAGCCTTGAATGAAAATATGGATCAATCGACAGACAATTAGTTGATTTGTTAACAAAATTTTGTTAAAAAAATATGGCTTTGGGACGCAGATTTAAAGTCTTATTTGAAAAGTTAATCCAGAATTGCTTTCATCCAAATTTGAGGAGAAGAAGTGTTCAGCTTCTGCGCATCACAAATCTGGAACAAACTTCCAGAAAACTGCAAAATTGTACAAAAGCCCTTTAAATTTCTATCATTTAAATCTAGTGAACATGCATTTTTTTAAAACATTAACATACGTCTTAATGTAGGAGTGACAGCATCTTTGCATTAATCGGTCAGGAATTAACAAATGAAAACATTTTTTCACATATTTTGGCATTTAATTATCAAGCAGAGAAAAATTCTGGAGAGGTAATGATGCTAAAGTGAAGTCATATACTTACAGTAATTGAAGGATGGTATACCTTTACTGGTTTATCTTTATTTCGACATGCAGATATAATTTTAATTACATGAAAGAAATACAGCACAGCTTAATTTAGCTTAGCATAAAATCTGGATAAAATGACGTTTTTATTCCAGTGAGTATTGAAAAGTAAGCAAAATGTATTTTATTTAAAAACTGTTATGTTAGTTTGATGGAGGTCTACTTAACTGAAAGTACATACAATTAGTTGTTGTTTTTTTGTTTTGCTTTACCAACTTGGCGCATAATTTAGCTAACAAGTCCCAAGAGGCCTTTTCAATAAAACAAACAAAACAGTCATGTCTCCTTTTTAAAAATCGAGCTGAATTGTTTAATGGCCAGATTTATTAGAGGCTCCAGTAAGTTACTAAAACAAAATTAAAATGATAGTGGGAGTGGAAGGAGCTTTAGCAGTAGCCTTCATATTTCAACAGACAGACTTAATAAAGATGTTTTTTCTCTTTGAGCGCTCTGTGAAAAGTTCCCCGGAGTGTCAGCACGTTAAAAGCTCTGTCCTTTAAGTTACGTCCACTTGATGTGAAGTTAGCCAGAGTTACTCAACTCGATGAACACAGTTTGTACGCCGACACAGGAACTCGAGCGTTTGCCGAGCCTGCCAATCGTAAGGGTGACAAATTTCACCCTTCTGCTCTAAAATAGTTATTCGCAGCTGAGGGGCTCTCACAGTGTGAAAAATCCCTCTTGGTAAAAAACAACAACAACAAAAAAAGCTACGTTGAGTCTGTAGGATGTTATTCAGCTGATTTTCAATATTCTTTATTTTTGTCTCCTTAGCAATATCTTTGTCAGCTTCCCTCGTAAAACAAAATCAAGCGCTGAAGTCACGTCAGGCAAAACCATGAACAACAGGAATAAAATCCCACCAACAGATTACAGAGTCCAACGTGGCTGACTTTCCAAAAATATGTAATTCATTGCACATGTGTACTTAGTGTGTCCCAGATGTGAGAGGTTTTGCTGTTGCTCAGGCTCGGTTTTCTTCACCTCGAGATCAGTGCTGAGTCATCACAAATACTCTTCTCTCTCACATCCGTTTCCCAACGTAGGACACATTTTTATGACCTATTGTCTAATTGTCTGTGTATCTTTTCTTGGGTTTTGAGCCAACGTGGCTTGTCATCGCATTCGGCAAACCCTACTTATTCGCATCATGTATCGATTCAGTGCTGCTCGGGGGGAAAATGAAAGTGTGGCCCAGCAGTGTGGCTTCATAATGTCTCAGTGTTGGTTTTTGAACAATCAATATGGTCCACAATAGACCAGCAGCACACCAATCTCTTGGTGGGATCAGTGGTATTTGGAGGATCAGATGGAGAGAGCGGGTCAGTTGCAACAGCTAAATGCAAAGTAGTCTGTAATCAATAGAGCAGCGATAGGTTTTTCCAAGAGTTTCAGCTTTTTGAGCAAAGGCTTTAAGCCGACAGATGATTCAGGGTTTATGTCTTTTTCTCCTCCTTTGTACCAGATTACAAATGAACTGATCAATATTTATTGTGCCTGACACTGATTTGAGTCATTTGCAATCAAGAACGGGATTCTGATGCAGAATCCTGGTCCGTTTCCGACATTGTGGACTTGTAGGTGCAATAACTCGTTTGAAAGTCATTACCATGCGATAATTGACTACCCAGTGGTTTTGCAGAAGATTGAAGTGCCTAGAATGACAAATTTGGCAGACGATCGACTGAGAGGTGTGCACCAAACAACCCGTGCTTGAATCATCTCTTGCTTTTTTGTTTTTTTTTTTGCATGTTTCTTGCATTATCTTGCAGTATGACAAGAATTCTCTTTGTCAATTTCCAATCTCTTTAGCAGCTCTAGCTCTGCACTAGAGTATCCACCAAACAGCTGGACATGCTCCACAGCTCCAGTTTGATCAATGAGGAGTCGCATTTAGTCTGCCTTGAAGCTAAGCAAAGACATCGAGCAAACCTCCACACTCCAGATGTCTGTAGCAAAGTCAATAGCTTTAAGATCAGATAGCACAGTCTCTACACAAGATAACTTTTTTTTTTGCTTGTTTTTTTTTTTTTTTATCTGAAGCGGACAGATTTGTGTTGTGTGATTGGTTGAGAGGGGACAACCTCCCCTGGCTTCAGCAGCATGGAAAGGCAAAAATAAAGCAAAATAAAATAACCAGAGTAATAAATTCGATACCGGTTTGTAATTGGTTTAGCCTGTTTGCCGTCCCTTGAAAATTAATCTTCTCTTTTTAGTTTTCCTCCAAACTGTGTTGCTTTATGCACACCAGTAGTTAATATGTTTTGTTTATTGTGCTGTTTGTGCTGTACAGCGTCACCCACTGATGTGCTTTCTTGTTGAAATCAGTCTAAGCTAAAGAAGTGGTGTTCGTTGTTTACCTGTTTGGTGAAAGTTAGAGTACTAATCTGCTCTAGCTTTTTTTTTTTTTTTTTTTTAATGCATTGCTGTGGTATTTCACTGTTTGTTCCTTACCAAACCAGAATAATCAAAAGACAAAAGTACAAAGATATAGAAACACAGCAAGTCTTTTGGTGGATTTTCTTTTTTTTTTTTGTTTGAAACCATTATTTAGACAGTTCTTTGCTGGTAATGTTCTGCGGCCTGCCTTGCTCACAAGGCCCCATACGTGTGGCCGGATCAGGCTGGTGAGACTGCAGGAAATCTTACCCGTTTGTTGACTGATCGAATCCAAGCAGCTTTGTAAGTATGGATTAGTCCGTCGGGGGGAGTTCCTAAACAACCTTCTCCTCTTGTGCCATTGTTAGGTTACCTCACAATGAGGGCCGAACCAGCGTCAAGACAAATCCACGGCTTGATTCAGTGGAACGCGTGAACGTTTTTGGCATATGGCTTGTCTGCAGATGGATGGGCTTGGTGATACCATGTGCTTCCTCCCTCTGTTGTGTTGCCAGTGCATTGTCTCAAAACGGCACCCTTCTTTTCACACCATCTTTTATGTATTCCTCCCTCGGCCAGTCCATCACTCATTGATGTGCTTTTATGATCTGTTTTTATGATCTTTTTCTTAGTGGGTCTCTCTTATTCCCTCTTTAAGGGACATTCTTGGTGTTTCCACTGTGGAACAACACGGTCAATGTCAATAACTCTGATTCCAGCATTGAATTCTGTGGCTGGGACAGTCTTTGGCATAGCAGATTCTTAGGCACACAGAGCTGCCTTTCCAGTCCAGGGTGTATTCTGCTGGCTGGTATGCCGGCCCACATACCAGAGAGAAGCCAGGGCGCTCTTACTCTGTAGTGCCTCTTAAGCGATTTGACACATTATGCCTTTTTATAGATTAGTAAGCCACGGTTTTTACACAGTTGACATTTCAATGTCACCTTTGCTTCAGTTTACATTTAGTATCTTTAAACCCCTTTAAAGAATCAAAGTTGATGAAACATTTTTTCCCCACTTTTCTATTCTTCATTTCCATATCCTTGTGCATAACATGTGTTGCAGTCTGATTTTTAAGACCCAGTACATTCTAGCAGGGATGAACCTGCTGCTTGTGTCAAACTATTCAGACTTCATTCAAACTAAAAATGCCACACCTTTGACTTTTATTGCTTTGTTATGTTCACCAGCCAATTAGACTCACCCTGCTCTTTGTATTTGTTTTTCCAACGTTAAGTGTTTCTATTTCCTGCTCGTAGATATCTCTGGTATCTGTTTGAGATTTTGTTTTGTTCGAATGCTTGGCAGCCATTCATCTTCTCACACTTTCTTCCAGTCAATCCCAGGCCTCTGAAACCGTGACGTCTTATTGTGCATTCACACCAGCGCTGTTTAGTCCACTTTAATCAAACTCTTAGTTCATTTGTCTAGAATGTCTGGTTCGATTGGGGAGGCGTGAATGCACAATCAAAATGATGAAGACCAAAAAGACTAACTAAAAATCTAGGTCTCAGTTCTGTTAAAGTGAATTTTGGTGTAGTTTGAATGCATATGTGGATCCAAGTGAACCAGACGCCGCTCCAAAAGCAGGATGCTAACCGTAGCCCTGGGCATTCTGGGTAAGTACAACCGAAGCAAACGTCAGAGTCTAGCGCTGGAGGGAGCAATGACTTGGCAAAAGACAATGACTTTTGTCTTTTCCAAAGACAAGAGAGAAATCCTACAACCGCTAAAATCTGATGCTACTCCATTTCTTTGTTGTTTAGATTTTGTGAAGAAGGAAGTTGTGCTCATGTCTTCTTCTGAGGTTTTCATGTCGTTTCCTTCAGTAGTTCTTGGCCTCACAAGCGAGGAGATGAACATGTTTTTCAATTAGTTTGGATCGTTCGACATGATGCAGTGTGAAAGCGAACTGTACCAACTGAAAATGTAACAAAAATTTCTATTTTTACCCCAATTGAATCAAGTCTCCTGGGCTATCAGGTGTGAAAACACCCTTAGATTCTTAGGTCTTGTCATCTCGTCATTCTTCCGTCTAAGGCTTTTTCAAAATGTTTAAACACTTCACCAGTCGGTGCTGATCAGGACTGAGAAACCATCTGATTCCAGTTACCAAGCAATGTCTCTGTGCATGTCTAGTTTTAACCTGGCCCTCGTTAACCTCACAGATCCCCAACACGCCTCCATGTTTCTACCGTTGTCTAAAGTCTTCTTGGAAACCACTTTCAGTGTTAATCTGTACTTATAAATGTGTGCATTCTGGGTTGTGTTGCTCACAACAGGAGTGATTGTACACTTCCTGTGATGTCATGTGTGGGTCAGCAGGAGGACAGTGTTATTTCTGTGTCTGGAGCTCCACAGGGGGTGATAGAGGTCTGTTTTCAGTTCGGTTTTGCCTTAACCGGGCTACACAGAGGCCTGTCTGTGGCCTGCAGAACCTGAGGAGCGCCAGGAGCCTGGGGGGAAATAAATGCGCGTAAAACTCGCGTTAAGAGAGGTGTGAAAGGAATCAGAGGGTGAGACAGTCGGTTTTGTGTGAAGCCATTCCCTTGGCTACACACGCTCCATTCTGTCTCTCTCTTTCTCTTCCCTGCACACATACGCTTGCACTGTTACTTTCACACACACATTTCAAATGCAGGTTCACAGTTCAAATAAACAGAAGCTGGTATGTCGAGCCAGGTCTGGTGGAGCCGGCCCCAGGATGATTTTTCTCTCAGGGTAGCGCTCTCTTTCACATCTTCTTAATGGCCCGTGCTTTAAATAGGGAGCGTGGGGGCAGACGAGGGGAGCAGCTGCGTAAGGGGAATGAAGAGGGTGATGAAAAAGCTGCAGATGGATTGAGACTTAGATGCGACTTGATTTGCGAGAAAGAAATATGCGCGGAGCTTGAATCCAAAACAAGCTCACAGTATGCTTTAAAAAGCAGTAGAGGTGATGGATTAAAAGTCTGTCTTTGCTCTGAGACGCATTCGCTTGGAAAATCAGTTTGATAAAAGGTCTTTAATGGGATTTGTGTGTGTGTGTGGGTCTCTCACTGTGACTCATCTCTCCTCCTGTGTCTTTTCTGCACCCTTGCCTGTCCTTGTGTGTGTTTTGCTGCCGACAGTTTGAACGCTCAGCAGCAATCTGTCAGCAAAGCTTCAGTTTCTGCGCTTTCATGAAACCCACGGCCAGCCAGTCACGTCCTGGAAACACTTACGTCTCTTGCAATCCGTACTGTCCACAGGCCTCCGGGACACTGCAGAGAGAGAGAGAGAGAGAGAGAGACGCTGCAGTGGCCTTATTGATGGGGACGTGGCGTGTTTTTCTGTGCCGATGTTCTTGTTTTCTTCCACCCAATCGGTGTGTTGGAGAAACAAGCTGAAATGGAGATGATTAATTAGCTCAATTCTGATTCCAATCAATATTTGGGAACATTTAGAGCATATTGTGACCCTCTACTCATCAGTTTCTTGCTTGGAAAATACAAAAGTAAGAAACCTGCTTCCATGCGTGCAGGTATATTACAGTGTAAGTGAGGAGTTTGTGTGTTTCAGTAATTCACTTTAAAAGTAAAACTTGTGATTTGTATGAAACATAATGATATGTTATTAGCGTTAATTTCTGTTCATTTTCATGAGTATCGTTAGTCAGAAAAGCAGACAATATTACACGAGTCCAATAAAAAGGATTTTTAAGAAATTAACTAATGTTATGTTAGGGCAAATGGGGAAGACTTGACTTGGCAGTTCAGCAGACGACAGAATGTTCACAGAGTGCTGGATGAAAGTATATCAATAGAAAGTCTAGTGGAAGAAAAAAAACAGGAGGAAAAAGTGCCCCATGTTAATCTGTTCATTGACCAGAGACATTATCAAATGTCTTTCTTCTGTTAAAGAAAATAAACTACTGGACTGCTGTTCACTTGCCCACTCTGCCAAAAGCAATGCCTGCTTTAATAACTTAGTTATTGTTATGTTTAAGAATCTAAGATGAGAATTTCAGGGTTTTTTTAGCTGGGAGTTATAATAATCAAACTAAACTAAATACTTGAAATAAACCCATCAACCATTTTTTTTTTATTTCAGTTTGTCTCCTTAAAATTTAAATAATAGCATAAAGAAAAATGTAAGAGTTTCCTTTTTATTTATTCGTATTAATTCATGTTTGTGTCGAAGTTTAAAGAAAGAAAAGATTCATTTCAAATCAAAGTTTTCAAACAACTAAAGTCAACCCTTCGTAGTGTGAAGTAGATTTTCCTTTAAAGAGAGAATGTTTTATTTGCATCATACAGTGTTCCTTAACGTCACATAAATGTAACGTTATTGTATCACAATCAAGATGTTTTTCCGTGCGACTGCAGAAGGTTTGCAAACTATTTAAACAGCAGGTGTCTGCTTAACTTTCCCAGGCTGGTTGTCTGGGAACTTGCCGTTTTTCCTGTGGCCTTCCCAGCACAGAGATAGAGTGTTTAGTTTTCGCATCCCGTAGACATGATAGTGAATGAGCATACAGAGCTGAACTGTTTCGTCTGCCTTTTCCTCTTTCCTTTGTTTTGGTCCTTGAAGATTAAGTCTCCGCCTTGGTTAGCTGAGAGAGAGGTGAATATAACAACTATGTAACTCTGAGTTCGTTAGAACGGTTATTTCCTCAGTCCATGAACTTTCTGTTCTCCGGCCGTAAGCACATTAAAGATGATTTTGCTCCCTGACTTTTGTCTGGACCTCAGTCTCTGACTTGTGCACTTCACAATAGTTTCCACATTTACCAAAGCCCTTGTGGTCTTCCCCATTGCGTGCATTGATTTCTAAAATTAGCCATGAATAAGTCGTTTCCACGCCTTTGTTTGCGGTCATAGATCAGTCTGAAGGTATATGAGGCAAAGTGGACCTGTAGTTGTTGCTAATTAATGCTCTGCATAAAAAGATTAAAGTGCTTTGAATAATGCCAGCCTTGCCACTCCCACCACAAATAGGTTGCAGCTTGCAGTTGGTTCGCTTATATCGTGTCAGTGCAAAAGGTTAGACCTCAAGGTAAATTCCCATTTGGCCATCATGACTCATGTTGCAGCCTTTTTGTCATCATTAATTTTCTCCAAACCGCTGGCGTAAACACAGGCTTCCTTCCCGATGAGGAACCCTCACACATACGTATAGTAAACTCCAAGGAGCGTTGAAAAGATCTCCTCTCCTTCATCTAAGTTGAGTTATGGGGATGGCAAATCGCAGACCTAACTCTTACATAAGCACGGCGTTTACTCTGCGTACGTTTTTTAAGTAGGCCTCAACGGCCTCCAGCCAAAGTCTGTTTGACAGACTGATCCTGTCTGTCACCGAGGTCCTGGAAAGCTAAATATTTGAATTCATCGTGCTAAAATACCGGCTTTTATATAAAAATGCGTCTTAAACCATTACAGTTGAACCATCGTCTCAGCGTAGAGTTCTTTTCCATCCATGAACAAACCACTGAAGCCATTTTAAAGTGTTTTGTTCTCCAAATTTCTTTCTTTTATTTATTTTTTTTAACTGTTGGTAACTTAGAGTTACAACTTTTGCTGATAGTAGATAACATGTTTAAGGAGAAAGTGTTGCTGCATCATAAACCCAGTGGATGCCACAGCTGCATCTGAAACTTTCCAGCTTAATTAATTCAGAATCCCTTATTGTTGTTGTGTTTTCTTATCCTGCCTGGTGAAATTATTCTTATTACGTTAAACAGCATGTGCAAATCTTCTTAAATTGCTTAGTGTTGGTTTGATATTGTCTTAACAAAAATAATAAGTAAAATGTATCATTTGAAATGGCTATGTGCACCGCAAAATATTCCTCCTGTAAAGTATTTTTATTTTTGGATCCATGCCGTATAAAGCAGATTTTTTTCCTAGTTTTTGTTTTTTTATTGACGTAAGGAAGATCTTTTTGAGATAAGAAGTTAATAAATCAATATTTACCAGGTGAAGCTGGAGGAGCAGCTGCTGAGGAGGCTGCCGGCTGATAAAGCTGCTCATGTGTGACAATGCAAGGAGTGTGGTGTGCTTGGAGTTGGACACTTAGCTTTAGCTCACAGGGCTGACGGCTAAACCATCCAACAGGATGGGTTATTTACATCTGCAGCTCTTTGTGCAGGATGAGCCCCTGAAAGTAAGAAACAGTTGTTTTTTTATGTTATTGTTTGTTTTTTGGGTTTCTCAATAGTAGCAGCTCTGAATCCTATTGGAGAGACTGCAGACTAAAAGTTAACATCCTCCCATCCAAACCACAAAGTGCTGGGTCTGCTGCAATACCTACATTCTGACACCGTGGTTTAATATCTAATCTTAACCCTCTCACTGCAATTATTACAGTGAGAGGGACTCTTAAAAACTCAAAATTTGATTCATGGTCTGGAACTCAAGTCTCATAAATAGCCTTTTTGTCTCAGGTAATTGGGGGTGAAAGAAAGCCCATAAGTGTAGTTCATTTAAGTGAGTAAATGACTAATGCTGTTCACTTTAAAGTACCGTAGTGTATCCAAATTAGTGCCTGGAACGGTCTGCATGCTCCAGTAAAAGAAGTGTATCTGTTCTTATTCAATGCGATCATCAACAAAAGCACTTGCAGTAAGGATTTATTTACTTTATTAACCAGTGACGTCTGAGGAACGTGGGCTTGTTTTATAACAATCTGTTGGTGTCGTAGCGTCGTCACTATGACCAGCTGGACTCACGATTAAATGACTTTAGCTAATGTCAGAACAATAAACTTGAAGTCTCTCCAATATCTTATTTTCTCACTGTCCAGAAACTCTCGCAGTTTTCCAAAATGAAAGCCCTTCTTGTTTATTTCAGAAATGAACAGTTTTTAATCTATTTCTACTATTTATATACTATTAATATAAAAGCAATGTGTTTTTATACAGATAGTGTTTTTATGTTGTATAAAAACATTGTTTTTATACTCAGATAAAATCAATGTTTGTGTAGTTGATGTAGATTACATCAACCACATCATAATCTAATAACCTACATCAACTAAACCACAGACAAAAAATGATTGTTTAATTAGTTAGGGTTTAATGAGTTATAAGGATAATTATTTGCATTCTGTAACATTCTGTAGATTGAGTCGATGGCGTGCAGTCAGTGAGAGAGTGTCAACTTCAGTCGTTAGAGGTTTAAGACTTGACATGCACTTAGAAAAAATGAGAACATCTCTGACAAACCACTGGAGCAGCAATTAGTTACCGTGGAGACTGGATGCAGGACGGTGGACAGATATTGCTCGATGGGGAGTTGCTCTGATTTCCTGGGTGGATCTCCCTGCAAATTGGTGTGTGAAGATACGTTGACAGGAGTTGCTCCTCTTTAGGGCGATGTCTGATCTCCTACATCTGAAGGAAGATGATTTCATTGAGATCCTCTGGGGGTGTGTGGTATATCATCTTTGGAAGACGCAGATTGCAGTCCGGTGAGTCCGCACGGGAATGTGGAGGCAGAAACTGAGGTCAGTGAGGGTTTATCAAATAGGGTAAAGTTGTGAATAAGACCGAAAACCTCCACAAATCAGCAATGACGCCCACACCACACATTTTAGTCTTGATGAGGAGATAAAGAGCAGGAACATCAGTGGAGGCTGAATGAGTCAGAGAAATGTCTGCAGGCTCCCAAATGTGGGAGATATGGAGGTGGGTGGTTCATTCATAAGGAAAGATATTTATTCCGTATCGGAACAGTGGCTTTGTGCCTTGCTGGGAGAGAAAAAGGAGATTTTTACACGATGCTTTACAGCACCTTTTAAATTAGACGGTTATTCATCGCAGATGTGGTTGCTGAGTGAAAAGAAAGCTGTTTTTTTTTTTCTCTCCTCTCTCTCTTCCAAGCGGTCTCCAGACTTCTCAAGCTCTGAAACGGGACTACGAGTTATAGCCTGTGTACTTTTCGCTTTTGTCTCGCACACCTCTGATGAGATTCTACTGCGTCAACGCCAAGGTTTCCACTGGTTCTTCCCACTGACGGTTCATATTCTTAAAATGAGCAAAAAAGTTCAATTGGATTTCAAAACAAAATCCACTCGCAGAGAAGAAAAGGTCATTGAAAATGAAAAAAAAAAAGCAGTTCTTGGTTGCGGCAAGCTGAAAACTGAGCTGCCCAAATCCTGAAGAGTTTTTTCTGGGGTGGAGATGGATGATCTGATGGTTGGGCAAAGGTTTGAGGGTGTTTTTTCTCTCCCTCTCTCTCTCTCTCTCTGCTGAAGAGCAGTTGTGAAAGTAGGTCAGGAGGGGTAAAAAATAGCATCCAGTCTCCATGAGGAGTCATTGCACAAGGTCACCTCATTGCCCTGGGCCTTAATGCGTGAAACTAAGTGTTCACAATCTTTCTGTTTGCTGCCACTTGCCCCCCTCCCATCCCCCCTGTTTTTTTTGTCTTTTTTCCGCCTGTCCCCCTATTACTTTCCCTCTCTGGCTCAATGACTTACACAGGCCTTAGTATCAGTAAGGCTGCAAGACTAGAGCTTATGTGCTAACGAACCCTCGAGCTAATTAGAAATACAGCCAAGCTGGCCGGTCCCCTCATTTCCTTTCCATTTCCTTCCCTTTGGACAAATACAATTTTACCCCGTGACCCGTGCAGAATTAATCCTGTTACTGTTGAGCACAGGATGAATAATGGCCACTTATCTCCTGGGAACATGGCTACGGAGGGTCTCTTTGGTGGACTGTACCCGTATTAAGCCCCCAGATTTCTACCTTGCTAAATCTTGCAGTGTAGTTGGGTCGTTGTAGGGTTTTTTTTCCCAATCCTAAAAAAGATTAGGTTTTTTTTTTAGCCAAGAGTCAGATCTGTCCTCATTCCTGATAAAGTAGAGCAAACTAAAACCAAAGTGTCAAGACGGATGATTGACATTTAACGGAAAAGTTGACCAAAGTTTATTTTCTACACCGTCCACAAAACGTTTCTGTTTTCTTTTAAAAATGTCTGTGAGCATTAAACATGAAATCAATACTGCATTGCCAAACAGTCCAATTAGTAAGCTCTCTGGTCTGTAGAAAAGAAACCACCCTTCATTATCCACAATGGAGAACACATGAAACTAAGTGGTGGATTTGCAGAAGTTGTTTGTGTCCCAAAAACACTCCAAGAGTTTATTGATGATTCATCCAGGAGGTCACAAAGAACCCAGAACACCATCATGACCACCGTAATCCTCAACAGACTTAGTTAAAGTCAGTCTGGATGATTCAATATTAAGAAAGATGGAGGGTGTGCATGCCGTGGTGGCGTAGGGGATAGCACAACCCACATTTGGAGGCCTTGAGTCCTCGACGTGGCCGTCGCGGGTTCAACTCCCGGACCCGGTGGCATTTGCCGCATCTCTTCCCCCTCTCCTTACCCCATTCCTGTCAGCCTACTGTCAAAAAATAAGGGACATTAGAGCCCGCAAAAGGCCCCCTGGTGGGGGAAAAAAAAAATAAAAAATGTTAAAAAAAAGAAAGATGGAGGGCAAAATTGGGGATGGTGGGACAGTTCCAAGATGGAAACCACTGCTGACCATTAGGAGCATTTAGGTTGGTTCCAAAAAACATCTTAATGAGTCTGAAGACATTATGACTGGTGTTAAGCTAAAGATCATTCTGACTCAAACTCCTCTCAAACATGGTGGTCTGGGGGTGCTTTGCTTCTTCAGGACTTGGACAATGTGCTATTGAATGTTGAATTAATTTAAATGAATTCAACATTTAAGCAGAAAATGCTGTAGAAGAATTTCTGACCATCGGTTTGTGATACTAGGCCCAAATTCAATTGGGTTATACAGCAGAGCAGCAGTCCAAAACACACCAACAAGTCCACCTATCAGTTTCGTAAAAACTAAGCGAATGTTGTGGACTGGTTTAGTCAAAGTCTGGGCTTAAATCAATTTAGAATGCTTTGCTGTTGCATTAAACAAGGTTGTTCATGTTCAAAAACCTTCCAGTGTGGCTAAAATTGATTAAAAGGGTCCAAAATTCCCCCATAGAAATCATGACTGTTGTTGCTGCCAAAGGTGTCACAAATCAGGCAACTTTTCATTTAACTTGGTGAAGGGTGGAATTTGGATTTGGAAAGTTTCCGATTTTGGCCTGGTTAGGCCTGGTTTTTAGTAGTTAGGACATGACTTTAAAAATATTCTTCAGCGGTGAGAAGAAAAGCTGTGTGGTGAGTTTTCTCCCTCACTCCCGGCATGCCAAAGCTATCAGCTGTTGGGGTGAGACCCAGCTGCCTCGTGTGTTGACTTTAGAGTGATATCCATCAACATTTGCCACATGAAAGGAGGAAAGAGTGGCCCTCCTAAAATAAGGGAATAAATAAAGGCTATGTTAGGACTCTGGCGATGTTTGAAATAAGATAAGAGCTCCGCTTTTATCAGGTGTGTGTTTTTGGCTGCATCAGATAATATATAAATCACTTCCTTTCCTGGTAGGATATAAGAAATGCTGCTGTGGGATAAGATATTCTGACCCCTTAAGATTTACTTGAGGACTTTAGACAGGCCCCAAGTACAAGGTACAATGCTGTTCATCCTCTGCTTTGATTTAAAATTGGAATATGTTTCTACTCATGCCTACGAAGTCTAAAATTACCAAGCATGTACTCTTTGCGTGCCAGGAGTCCATGCAGCCAATGCTATCTGAGGTATGATCCTTAAACTGGCCTTGGCGCTTTTATTCCAGCCCCCTTGGGGCATTTGAAACAGTTCACTGCAGAGCTGGAAACAGTTTAATCACAGAAAGCAATGACTTATCCGGAAAAATGGCCACCCTTAATCTGAATGACCCCTTCTGCGGTTGCTCCGAGTGCAGGACGGTGTCACTTAAGGGCTCCTTGTAAAATCCTGTGGATAGGCCCTAAGTGCAGCCTGAGCTGTAACTGATACCGCTATGTTTGTAAAGAGTTGGTGATAATACATCCTTATGTTTGAGCTTCCTCCTGCCACGTGTGAGAAGAATGCCAGGGTCTGAAATATGGCTTTCATTAAGGCACCAGGCCTTTAGTCTTCAAACAAGGGAACCTGAGGATCGGTATCCGAGAGGTGAAGAGTGCAGCTCTCTCAGAACCACTGAAAGGTTGTCTGGGGGAAGAATTTAGAGGTAAAAAATATGAGCAATGATGCAGGCTGATTAAAGAAATTGGCTTTTGAGGCAGAAGTTGCTTAAAGTCAAAGAAGTAATGGCTTGGTTGTTGCTGTTGATGTTCATAGTTTGTCTCTGGTGGTGGAGCCGTGGCTTAGTGTTCTCCGCCCCTTCTAATGGACATTGTTGAGGGTTGCACAATTCAAAGCACTTAAGCTGCCGTAGTAAATTAAAAAGCGATGCCAATTTTATATGTTGCAACTTTTATTGCACATTGTGCATTATTTCCTGTTTTTGTTAAATGTAAACATAGCCACAATGTATTGCATCTGTGCTTAAAGCAATGTTATTCAGTATGTTACTGCTAATTGTCATTCCAAAACAACAAAAAGAAAAAGTTGCACGATGTAGTCTGCTCAAGACGTTGTGACTGGTGTTAAACTAAAGATAATTCTTCAGTGAACTAGACCACTGGTTTGACATGGCAAGTCCAACCACCACCACTGTTTTACTTTTTTTTTAATCTTATTTATTTTTCTGAAGTGTTGTAAATTTTTTGCCAAATGTACCTGTGCGAACACTTTCCATACTATCCCACATTTGTCTCATTAGTCCACCAAGTATTTACTGAGAGGTCCTGAGGATCATCAAGGTGTTTTCTTGGAAAACATGCAGTCTTTTCGGTCGGCGACGGTTTTATCCCACTGAACTCCCTCGCGTGGACAAAAAATTTTGTCCAGTCTCTTTCTTATTATTGAATTCTTCACACAAGAAGAAGTTCAAACCAAGAGAAACTATTTCAATTTGCGATAAAACGTCATAGTGACAGTTTTATCCTGTGATTCTCACGGTGGAGGTCAGCTAGCCCCACGATAGGTCACAAAACTTCATGTCGTGGGCGGAACAGTAATGAAATTGACTTTTAAAATTCTATCTAAAAGCATATCTTGCTGTAGGTTTCTTGCGTTTGCATTTTTGGCTTGCTAGCAATGAAAGTAAACTTTGACTCAATGATGTCATCTTTCTGCTAGAGGTGATTTGATTGGTAGGAAGCTGAAAAGTTTGACAACCTCTAGTCTCATTTTTCTTTGTATGCCTGAATCACCAGTGGTTCCTACTGAGGCACAGAAAAAATATATATACCAAGGGATTTTAAAAGGTCCTGCTAAATGGGCTATGCAACAATTCAGTGATTTTTCATTTGTCTGTGAGCCTTTTGTCTCCTCTCCAGCTAAATGGTCATTTCTTATGTTAAGCAGCCCTGTTGTGTTTACAGAGGCTAGCCTGGCTGTGCTTCCACGCAGCTCAGCTTCCTGGGGGCTCCTCGGTCCCTGTTGTCTCTTCTTGTGGCTTGAGTTGGTGTATTCAGGGGAACTGTGTTAATTCACATGGAAATTCTGCCAGAGCACCAGCAAGTCAGGCTGCTAATTACACCAATGTTGGACGGGTGACTTGCTGACATCACAACACACACAGAGAAGGAGAGAGAGAGAGAGGAGGAGTGAGAAGGGAGAGGTTGTGTGTGTGTGTGTGTGTGTGGGTGTGAAGCCAACCAGAGTCCGGAATCAGAAAGGAAGTGAGCCAAGCAGCCTTCAAAATAAAACTCTGATCAATTTAAAAAAAGAGGGATGTTTTTCACTTGATGGAGGAATAATTAAAGATTTAACCTGAATCTAAATTTGACTCAAATGATAAATAATATCTGTAAAAGAGGCGCCACATGGTAGAGCAGGTGACAGTCTGCGATTCGACCCCCTGAGCCACTTACTGCATGTCTTTCCCTCCTCTCTCTTCTTTTCTTTCTCGTCTTCTGTCCAGCTACTAATGAATAAAGGCTGCCAGTGCCACAAAATGTAAATAATAATAATAATAATAATAATAATAATAAATAATGAACTATGCTATAAAAATGTTTAGCATTTACTGCCCACAGTAACTCCAATGTTTTTAATTGATATAATTCCTCCTATTTGTTTAAGTGAAAAATTAGCACTTTAAAATCCTCAGATTCTGCTTGTCTCATTATTTTGGCTTTAACTTTGCTGTTGTTGTACTACTCATTTAATGCCGAGTTGTTTGAATGACCCAAACAGGACACACTTCTGTCCTGGACACACAGTGCACACAAAATCACAATTTTGATTGTTAAATTTTGATTTAACAACAACAACAACAATCACACCTCGACTGTTGTTTGCCACCAGAAACATTTCCTAACTAAAGTAAACCTGTAGGTATTTTTAAGTGAGGAAATATGGCTGTCGTGTTTTCATCCAGCGTAACAGACGGGGAAAGGAAGGGGGAACACAGCATTGCTTTCGCTGGCATCTCAATAAATAATTACTTTCAACCGATAGGAAATGTTAAGGTTTTGAAAGAAAAGCGTTGTGAACTTTGGCGTGCCTTGATGCCAGTAGCTACATTTCTGTTTGTTTGGGCGATTGTCTGAATGTTCTTTTATTTTTGAAAAGGTAGCCGGAAGTGGTTCAGTTACTACTGCTGACTTGACATCCTCATTATAAGCGTACTTGGTTTAAAGCGCCGCTGCTGCTCGGTGGCTTGTTCTGCAGCAACCAGAGAGGCTCTAATGGACTCTTCCTGAGTGTCCGCCCGGATTTTTCGCTTTGCAGAAACTTTTCTTTTTCTCTTTTATTATTATTATTATTATTATTATTATTATTTTTTTTTTTTTTTTTCGATCAGAGGAGTTTGCTTTTCTTTTAGTGGGACTGAATTCACTTCCAGCGGAGTCTGCGCTCTTCCTCGGACCTTTGGTCTCCGCTTTGAGGAATCTGTTGACGGCAGTTTTCTGAACTCCTGCGTGCATTTGCAGTGAGGAGAGGAGGGAGGGGGTTCACGAAAAGGCTATTTTTGTCCCCCCCTTTTCCCCTCGGATAGATGTAGCAGAGGTGCGGAACACACAGCGGGCGAGGCTGCTGCGCCGTCGTGGCACCGCGGTGGCGCTGGAGCTGCGCGACAGATTCTGCCATGAGGAGCGTTTTATTTTAAAGCCCGCAGGCAGTGAAGCAGTCAGCTCGGGGGCCATGGCTTTAGTCCGTCTCGGTTTGTGAGAAGGTAAGCTGCAAATTTCATTTTCACTGGATTTTCACTTCGTTTTTCTCCGTTTTCGGATAATTTAAACGCGCAAACCCTGAACCCGTTTCCTCTGTGATCCAAGTGGGTAAAGGCACGCGTGTTGTGTTAAAAACGTGTCCTCTGTCTTCTTACCAACTCATTATTTAAAACGTTAGATGGTGTTTTCGTGTTTCGTTCTGCTCATTGAAAACCATATCTCATTATTATTATTATTATTTTTTAATAATTACTTTTTCTTCTTGTCTAAATCAACACCTGTTTGTAGGATTTCCTTTGAGGGGGGCGAAGATTAAAAGTTGTGGTTTTCACTCTGTGGACTAGTTTGGCTCTGGTGTCTCCCCCTCCCTACACACACACACACACACACACACACACACACACACACACACACACACACACACACACACACACACACACACACAACCCCCTGTGGCGCAGTGGTCAGCTTCATGTGTGCTGTGGACCGTGTGTTTGCCACGGTGCCATATGGATTGCACTATAAAATTCATTTAAAGCTTAAAAACTACCCTCTCTTTATTTGGCCTCTGTGTTTTGCAGTGAGGATGTCATTATAAAACCCCACAGCAGCTTATTGAACTGTGAAGACGGTTTACTTATTACACACTGTTTGGCAGTAAAGAGGAACACTTTATTAGCACTTGAATGAACTGAAGGGGTAAATGATGAATAACGTGGCTGAGCATTGGCAGCTGCAGCTGCAGTCACTGATCTGAGAAGGTAACCAAATTGACAGGAGCTTAATTAGTAGCTTTACACATTATATTCCAATATTATTGAAGAAGTCAAAGTTATTAGTTATGTTAAATATTCTCATTTTGCATATAGTGAACCTAAAAAATATGATTTTTTTTATTTTATGTATATTTGTTTACTATATTTTGTGGTTATTACTTAATTTTCCACAGGCTGGAGGATAAAACTTAAAGCTCTAAGCTGCAGTGTCATGTCATCTGCTGGTTGTGCCAACGTGAGATGAGGTTGATAAAATACTCTGATCAGAAACTGATGGCTGTGTTTTTGTTCTCTGGTGTGGGTCACAAACCTAAAAATGAAAATGCAATTGAGAAAAAGAGAAGCACAAATCAGGATTCCCCCAACTCTAGTTTTGCAGAGCTTTGACCAGTTGTAGCTGATTCTAACTTTTCCTAAAGAGCAATAGCAGCTGTAATAGAAGTCAGTGCAAAATAGGGATGTATGTACTATTTTAGAACCAAAACATGCTTGTTGAGGTAACATTTTTAGCTGTCTTTAGTATCTTCAATTAATGATTGTCACACTTAGCAGTGCAAACCCTACTATAGCAGCAGTGACAATGTATAGTCCCTGGAGAGGGGCAGACCCTAACTTTTCTTTTGAGATTCTCAAAACGCCACATACAAATCCCAAAAATCCCTGACAGGTAAAGGTTGAAAGCTCGAGAGGATAAAATGGCGCAACTTTGCCGTAATACATTTAGCCTTCCTGTTATCTGCTGAGAGTCTCACCCTCTGTTGCTGTCTCTCAGCCTCAGTGCACCACAGTCATGTAGAAAACAGTTTCAAATCCCTCACGCTCAGTTACAACTGGAAGTACTTAATCACAAAAAGGTATGGCGTGAAACTGAAAAAGCCGGAAAATCGTTCCAGCTGATTTCTCAGTACATCACTATTTTTTTTTTTTTTATTTTTTTTACAATCTTGTCCACATCCTGTTTTACAGCAGTGTTTCAGACCAAGCATAAAAGAAGATTACGCTCCTTAGCTTATTTGTACAAGCAGTCATCAATTCTTCCAAAGTAACATTTCTATTTAATTTGTGCTTTAGGTTCATAGCTCGTGACCCAGACACCGTCTGACCAGAAGGCAGAACCTCGGCTATCTGTAATCTAAAACTGGTTTTGACAGGTGGAAGCAGGACTAATCTCTAGCTACGGCAACACATTGCATCAGGCTGTCGCTAATTGGATTAAAGAGGGGAATAGAAAAAAGAAAACGTTGTCCAGGCGGACTCTTGTCAGGAACTCCTCGGTCCTGTTTTAGCATTGATTAACTCCTGATAATTCTATCGTTAACAATTATCGTTTTGAAGCATCGTTTGTCTCGACGCTTCAGACATTTGTACACACAGTTCTGATCAGAACGGTTGAGAGTTGCTTAACAAAAGGCGAGTTGTCTCCATTCACTTCTTCCAACGATAACAAAGTAAAATAGATTAAATGACGAAATAAGATCAACACGGGACTTGGCTGCCTCCTGCATCCAGCCGTTCTGTTGTTCTGTTTCCTGAGGAGCGACCTCATTAGGATCGGATTTTTAGTCCGGTCCTCAACAGTGATGCCATGGAAACGTTTCAGCGGTTTGAGGACTGAATGAGTGTTTTGCTTCAAAGGAGACATAATGTTCAAACTCCATTTGTGTGGGGTGTAAGCTCCGCACAAATGGACGATTTGAAGCAAATCAAATCGTCCAAAGTAATACTTGGGGATGCATTTAAATGAGGGCAATGCAATATGTCAAATGGTACTTTTTTTTTTTTTTTGCGATGTTAATGTGTGCCATGAATCACATGTTTGGAAGGATTTTGTATTTTAAGTGTCGTTTGTACAAACTCTGCATGCAGACGACACTTCTAACCTGTTGGATTGAATCTCACAGGCCTTGATTCCCAAATTCGATGCATATTTTTTGTGGCTGAGATGCTAACGCTCGCATAGAATGGTGGAAACGTTGCGATGAAACAAAAGAAAGGAGGAAAAATAAAAGTGAGATAAGGTCGAATTGCCGTAATCAGCATTGTTGTTGCGTCCGTTAGGGTTGCTTTGATTAGGAAATCGAGTTTATTTTTGCTATCAACCAAGAAGAAATGTAGTGGCGTTTTTCACCCTGGTGATTGTCAGTGTGTGGCAACGGGTCGGGCAGCCCTGCAGTCTGTGAAACTGCATCTTTAATTTGTTCCACTGATAATAGCAACTGGCCTAATTCCAGTATTTGCATTACTTAGGATCATAGGCAATGTTTTGGTCTAAACAATTCATTATATTGATGAACCTTTGTATTATTTTTATATTTGTGTGTCAGAGGATAACATATTGCAACTTTACTTTATGACAACCGATTTGGCCTAATGAATCACCGGGCAGCAGAGACTTAAAATGACTGTGGTGCATTTGACTGATGCAAAGAGTCGTCTATCAGACCCTGGTTGCTAATTAAAATGACCCAGAATCTGGGTAAAAGGGCCAAGGTTGTAGAGCTGGGTGAGGATAATTAACTGGAAACTGTGAATCATTGTCCACTGACATCATGGTCACAGCGACTGCCATCTGAAAAGCATACCCCCCCAAGTACTTAAGTAAACCTCGCACTCGGCCCGACCAATGATATGCCAGCATTTACAACTCCCCCCGGGTTGAGAATGGGCAGGCAACGTTGAGAAGTGGAAGCGGGGCACCCCCTCCCCCTTTACTTCCTTCTCTGTACCTCGGAATCATTTACGAGGCATTTGAGATGTACTTGACTTGTGTTTCCAGAGTCACTAAATCTGATCTAATTGAAATCATGCAGCTTGCTCGGTGGAGCTCGGGGAAATCCCCAGCACGTCCGTAAAGGCGTGATGTCAATCGTGGGGAATGAAGGAGAAGTGGGCCTTGTAGGTGTGAAGCATCTACTTCTGAAGATGTTTGCTAGGTGAATCTCTGGGATGGGTTGGGGGTTCATCACAGCATCTGGAAAGAGAACGGGTCAGAGAGGAGCTTCCCTTTTAACAATCACCAGACCCTCCAGATACACTGTAAGAGGCGAAGTGCAGGACAGGGTCGTGAAATGCTTCCTTTCGCGTCAGCTCGGGTCATCCTTCTCAAGAAAACTTGGTCTCGGCCCAAAGGAGGCGTAACTTTTGAGTTGCTGAAAGCATGTCTAAAGGATGGAACAGACACTCATGTGTTTTCCATCTCATCATGTGCTGCTACTATGGATTAGTGATGCATGTAGCTCATGAGAAGAGACAATGCAACACCTCTGATTTATGAAAATGAAGCAAATTGGGATTATGCCAAAACAGTGAGGGGGAAAAAGAAAGAAAGATTCCAGTTTTATTTTCACAAATGTCATATAAAAGTTTCACAAGCTGTTTAGTGAAACTACAGTAGATTTTCCAAGCCTGACTCCTCTACATATTGTTGACTTTGTGCATGTCTAATTCCGGGTAGAAAAAAAAGAGAAAACAATTGAAATCATGTTTCCATTTATTTACACGCATAAAATAATGGCTTCATAAGCCTCAAACTATGTTTGTAGAATCAATTGTTCAGTGTACAAATATCCAACAATTTTTTTTATCAGTCTAAAAGATGATAAAATGCGGTCAATGCATGCTTCGTCTATACATCCTGAACAGAATCCAGTGACCATTCTGGCCTTACATAGGATAATGCTGCATTGTCCTTCTCTTATTCATTCCTGCGCACTGCCAGACAGCTGACTGCAAGAAGACTAGTAGTATTTTTCTCGTGTTTCAAATACATTTAGGTGAAGTATTTTTTCCAAAAAAGTTATGCTGTGTCTTTTGTTTGTGACAAGTCAGCTTTCCTTCAGCACACACCACCACTCGTGGTAATCCAGTCGAGCTGCTGTATAAAGGACTTAAAGGTGGTGGAGGCCTTATTCAGTGATTTTGTCATTGAGTGTTTTCTTATAGCCTGGTGATTTAATCATTTTTGGTGAGCTTTGGAGGCCAAATCACTCGTTGATATCAGGGTGTCAAGTCGAAAGCAAACCCGTTTATATCCAGTATACCAGCGACTTCACTAGACAAAGTCACACGCTGATGCAACAACTGGAAAACACTTTGCAAGACAGCCTCCACTTTGAAACACGCATAGCTCAGTTATCATTCGTAAAGTGTCCCGACTAACCAATCAGTTTTAAACAGCTCATAATGTTTAAGGTTCTGTTCTGTAATTGGACCATAACCCCAGTTATGACGCCTTGCTGTATGGGTTCAAATTTGCTTCGCCCTCCACCCCAGTACGTCTGATTGACTTTATCTTGTCTATCACTGCTTCTTCATCAATATTCACTGCAGCAACAACATCTGGGTACTTGGGATCGTTGGTTAATATGCATGCATTCCGTTCGCGAAGTCTTTGGCTTGCCCTTCCACAATGAAAGCAGAAGATGCAGAGGTCTGCCTTTCTGCACAGAGAGAGAGAGAGCTGACAAAGCTACTTGGGCTTCTGGCATATGAAGAAGAATCTTAAGAGTTGATGAAGGTCGCGTCCCACTCAGCATTTATTGAAGATTTTCTCTGTGTGATTGAATCGCTAATGACCAGTCGAGGCACGTTGGTCTGGTATTTATTACCCTTGCCAAATGCAAGCAATATCCAGGCATAACTAGGGTCCTGTTATACAGATCTGTCATTATTTCTAACCAAACCGGAGCGCTTTAATTAAAGTCAGACAAGACGGGAGTTTTAATCTAAGGAAAATCTGAGAATTTACAAACATGACAATAGCAATTTAAATATATGCCTTTCTTCTTGTTTTCTGGGTGTGTAGCAATTAAGGACTAAGAATTAAACAAAGCTATAGAAATGGGAGGTCAAAGTAGTATAAAATAGTCTTTATTAGGACCCAAAGGTGTCGTTGCAACCTCATAACACAAATCAGCAGCATTCATGTTCACTATAGGAGTTAGCTCAAGGAATTAGCCATTTTGCTGTTTGTCTTGCATGCATGTGTGTGCACATCCTGCAACAGATCCACACCCACTTGACGTATCAATGTGTCAAACTGTGTCCTGGGTGTCCTTAAGCTCCTCCATGGTGCTGACTGTCAGACACGGCATCCATCTGGGAAGGTAATGAGATTCTGTCTCCTTGGTTTAGCCGCCTGAGGGGGTTACGGGTGAGTGTGCTGCAACCTTTCGACCTTTCCATTTTCCGGGTCTGTCAAGGACGCACAAATCCGTATGCATACACCGTCTCCTCGGTCTGCTTCCGAACACATATTGGGTGGATTAAAAGGGGAAAATATAGGTCGACTCTACCCAAATCGGGTACTTAACCCACATCTATTGTATTTTTTTTTTATGGCATTTTCACATCCCTACTCTATTCTAACAAGGCATCCTCAGTAAGTTTGAAACAAATTTGCAGAAAATAAAGGCTTTTATTGCGCATGTGTCCCGGTAAGACATTTGGAAGTGTTTCATGTCAACTTTGTTCAGGCTGCTGTGTAAATTTTGTTACTTGCAAACCTCTGTTTTCTTTCACTGCCACTTGTTGTATTGTGTTCAACTACCTTTGTACTTTGCTCAAGTCTTTCTTCGTTCGGTTACATCCACTGTGGTACCACAGTTAAAACCCTTGTTAAAGCTATTCAAGCAACTCAAACCAAGTTGTGGGATCATCCCTTTTTTTCTCTTGAGATACTATTCTTATTACTTAAACATTTTTCCCAGATATACATGGGAGTTGCCTGACCGTTGCTTTCCTCCTTTGTCTGTCCAATGGCAGGAAGATCTGTGTGCACTGCAAGTGTCGGCGTGAAGAGCATGCAGTGACAGCCATGCCGGTGGAAATGGAGAAGACTGTCACCAAGCTGATGTACGACTTCCAGAGGAACTCGACCTCGGACGACGACTCAGGCTGTGCCCTGGAGGAGTACGCCTGGGTGCCGCCGGGACTCAAACCGGAGCAGGTAACGGCACGTCTGCACATGTTTCCATTCGGACCGCGCGGCGTAAACTCTGGAAGGCGCTGGAGCTACACAGTGTTGACTTTGGAGTTTTTGTTTGTTGGTTTAAGCGTGAAAGTGCTGAGGAGATTTTCTTGACGACGCCTGATGTGTAGTGATGTGTGTAGGCATATCAAAATAAGCCATCACTGAAAAGAGCGGGGTTTTTTTCGTTGCTTGTTTTAATAAAACAAGATGTCAAAAAAAAACAACAATATTTTTCCTCTAAATTATGTTATGACAATGTTATGATTTACACAAGGGTTACTCAAATACAAATCTTAAAGGGCCAGAAATAATATTTTTTAGGTTAGTTTATTAATCCATTGAAGTAATAATACAGTTGGTGCAGTTATTTTCAAAATGACTTGGCCATCTAAAAAGTAAAAAAAAAAAAATAATAATAATTCTAAGTGTGCCAGAACAAAATAAAAAGTTTCTTTCAGTTTCTACTCCTCTGCAGAGTTCACTACTAAGCAAACGTATCAAGATCTCAAGAATCAAAATGCAATGAAAAATTAACTTACATGCTTCTCTGAGTGAATACTTTATTACCTTTTGTTGTTGGGTCACAGATGTAACAAGATTCCTGCTTACAGCTTGATAAGATCATTTCAGTGCACTTAAATTTTATTTCTTAAACCAGAAAATTTGTGGCAACAACTTTTCAATCCGTTTCTCGTTCCTCATGTACTCACAAGCTTTAATCGTAGCTTTGTTTCCCTGGTTTTTCCTGCTGGTTGGAGGTAGAATTAATGTAAATTGTCTATTCGTCTATGAAATTTGCTAATCGCTTTTCTTTTCGCAGCAGATTCTTCAGGAAGTATCGGCTACCGTAGTAATCAGCTCTGAAAATAAGAAAAAGTGCCACTTAAGCTGCATCAGTGATGTCCGAGTGACTCTTTTGCTAAATGTCTGCCTGTTTTTGTGGAAAAGCAAGAATATTATGAAAGAATCACACAAATACGAGGTTTTCAGAGAAGATCCAGTCCGCCTGTTTAGAGCCACTGGCCTACACAATCACGTGGCAACATGTCCCTGCACAAGGAGGATGAGCCACGAAGAAGAAACGAGCTTTTCACAAAATGTTTCAATGGGAAATTGAGCGAAAGGAAAACATTGGTGGGGAAAATATTGCACAAGCGGCGAGGATAGCAGCATCCTTTGGAGGATTGTGAACCAAAGCCCATTTGTGAATATGAGAGAGATTCACAAGGTGTAGACTCCAGCTGGAGGTGGCGCTTTTAAGAAACGCCACGCAGAGACGAGTTCAGGAAATGGGCTGCAACTGTCAGTTTTAAAATCATTATGCTCAACTGTGAACCAGAAATTACATCAGACGCATCTTACCAGGGCTAAGAAGAAAAATATTTAGACTGTGTCTCTCTGGTGTAATGTAATTTTTTCAGATTAAAGTAAATTTTGCGTTATTTTTTTTTTTTAGAAATCAAGGTCTTAGTTGTAAAGAAAGACTTGAGAGTGTGGTTTTACTTAAGTGATTTGAAAATGTATTCAGTAAAAGGGTTTTTGCTTACAGGAGTTCAGTAAAACTCTCGTTAGCTAAATGACTGACCGCACGATTCCAGAGACACGGACTAGTAGGTTTCACTCATAATCCCCCAGCAGATTAAGAGGTATAACTCCAGTATTGGAAGTCGCTGCATGTTTGCGCTGACAGCTCGTTAATCAGGCTAACGGCTAACAAAGGATTATGTGGCTCCGGCCCTCAAATTAATCTCCCGATTGTTTCTGCCTCTGAACATGTTTACAGGAGGTTTCCTGGCCCTCACAAGCACTTGAGTCAAGCCTGCACAGCACATTAAGCAGCTTCACGCACGTTGGAGGAAAATCCTCCTCTACAATGCTCCGCTGAGCTGGAGGTGTTCACATGTGGGAGGGTCTCCGCTTTAATTGGACAATAGGGGCGTTTATGGACGCTGGCTTCATTTCGTTGAAGAGCTGAGTCAATACGCTGCTGGCAGAGGCTCCGGTTTTCTCCTCAAGAGGACCAAGGGGAGATTTTTTTTCTTTCCTCCAGGGTTATACTTGTAAATCAAAGCTCAGCATGGTAGATAAAAAAAAAAAAAGCGAAGACCCTAAAGAACAAGTTAAATAACCAATATATATATTTATTTTGTTCCACGGATGAGACTTGCATAATATCACTCAAAATTTATAAAAGCTTCTATTTCTAACATGCAGTGGTGCACAAATGTGATGCTATCTCTGAAATGCCAACGCCTTTAAGCTGTGGAAACTTGTTGTGTGACCTTTTGCATAGGAGCAGATCTAAACAAAAAGCTAAAGCTTTGGACCTAAATGGTGGGTTTTAGATTTCCGCTCTGGGAGCCAGAGCTCTTTATTAGTCTGCTATTCAGCTGGCAGTGGTGTAACGTCCCCCTCTGTGTAATGAGAGATTCCCACGCAGCTGTACAGCAGTCAGGTACGTGGATCCGAAGGATTACTAAGGATAGCTCTGCACTCTTTTGGGACCTAATTTACCCTAAAAAAATATGAGTCTACAGGTATCTCTCTTTAACCCAATAACTACCACTTTGCAGAAATGCAGTGTTCACCGAACGGAGACATTGTTGTGTTTTAATAGCAGTGTGAGGAAGGCCTGTGTTTTGAAATAAAACTTCTCGACGTTGCCAGCTCACAGTTCAGCAAGGCCAAGAATGCAACTCTGCTGAGTCCTCTTAGGGGCATTTTCCACTTTTCATCATCATGCAGTCGATCTCAGCGGTCACAGGGATCTGATTTTAATTTTCTGTCCAGCATGACGTACGCGTTTTCAGCTCTCTAACGCTGGATGTTTGTACAGCATTTTGGCCTACAGGTAATGAAATATAAGCTAGCTGCAGGGTCTGGACCCATAGCTTTCAAAAAAAAGGATTTGAAATTGAGAGAGAGAGAAAGAAGAGGAGTGAGGGTAGTTTGACCTGTTTCCTAAATAGAGCTGAGCACAATTAAAACAATTCCAGGCCAGCATGGGGGCCAATAAAACTGTCAGCAGCTGACCTGATCACTGATCTTTGAGTGATTGTGGCTATTCCCATTTGCATCACTGACATTTTTTTAACAACTACTGCATGCATTGCAAAACGTTTGTGACAGATATATACATCCTACCCACCCGCCATTGGATGGACAAGGGATGGAAGGTTTTACGAGCAAATATCTTTAAAGTTCATGACATTCCCATCAGTCTAAGAGCGTCTATTGTCCTGGGACTTGTGACCCTTTTTACGGCATCACGTTTTTAGCCTCATTCCTTCCCCTTAAGAAAATGCAAAGAAAGTGAAGGATTGTGGGAATTATAGCCGACGCGCAAATCAGCCATGTTAACTGTTAGGTTGTCCTGCCTGTTTGTCTTACGCAATGACGATGTTCAAAAGTAAAAGTAAAAGCACAGGACTGTTACTTCTATCCTTTAGTCATTCGCTTTCTCTGGTATGGCCTAAATGAATAGAATAGAAATATCATTTATTGTCCCAGAATGGGGAGATTTCTGTGCAGCAGCACCAAAGTGAGAGATAACAACAGCAAATAAACCCATAAAAGTTTATACAGCTCTGGAAAAAAAAAGCTAAAAGCCCACAGCACTGAACCCCATTGAAATCCTCCTGGTTATTCCACCAAGTATTGATTTCTGAACTCTTCCTGAGTTAAAACATTAGTATTGTTGTTTCTAAATCAATATGAACTTGTTTTCTTTGCATTATTTGAGGTTTGAAAGCGCTGCATCTTTTTTGCTATTTTTGGACATCTCTCATTTTCTGCGAATAAAAGCTAAATTTTTGTTTGGAATTTCAGAGACATGTTGTCAGTAGTTCATAGAATAAAAGAGCAATGTTCATTTTACACAAACGTATACCTATAAAGAGTGAAATCAGAGCCACAGATCATTTTAAGTGAGTGGTCTCAATTTTTTCCAGAGCCGTATAAAAAACAGAATAAAGAATAAAAATACTGAACAGTAAAGGCATACATTTCAACATAAATAATGTGTAGTTATAAAAATCGTTTACTCCAGTCCATAGGAATGCACGACTAAGTTGGTTTATTAAAAATGTACAATAATTTTCTCTCTTTGAGCATTAAAAGACAAAATATTTACAATTGGTGACAATAAAAACCGGTGAAAGCGTTAAATGATGTGAAAGAATACATGATTCCTAAATTCTGCGATGCGAACGACTGCTCGCCAAAAGGTAGTAATTTGATTATTCTCCTGCTCAGTTTTTGGCTTCCTTTTAGCTTTTGGCCTTGATGAAACCCATCGTGATTCAGCCGTCTATAAGGTTTGCACTTCTGCTACGAATACCCAATTCGCCACGTGTCGCTGTGGCGAGTTGTGATTTTCTGACCGGAGTCGCGTCGCACCCAAGCCCGCTGAGGAACGCCAGAGCTGCTCCCTGAACGTGTCGGGCCGTTGGCAGCAATAGAAACCAGCTGTGACGAGCGATCTCCCCTGTCACCCTTTCTTTCCCCAAAGTCCTACCTTTAAGCCGGGGAAAACACTCCTTTCAGTTCAGCTGAAGCGTCTGCCCCGTCTTGAGCTTCGTCTGCTTCTGATTACAGTTATTATCGCAAGCCTGATTCTCGCTGTCTTTCTACATGTCTGTGTGTGTGTGTGTGTGTGTGTGTGTGTGTGTGTATCTATCTTTTGATCTTTTCCCCCCCTGGGGCAGTGAGCCTTTCACCTCCAGATTCTAACCCTGCTGTTGTTGGAGGCATGTTTTGTAATTTATCATCAGCTCTGTGTGTGTGTGTGTGTGTGTGTGTGTGTGTGTGTGTGTGTGTGTGTGTGTGTGCACAGTACATGCTAGACTTCAGTCAGTTTTTTATGGACTGTATTCCAACAAACACAAGGGGACGCCAAGCAAATCAGAGCAGGAGGAATTGGGTTGCACCCCGAGCGAGAGCTGTGAAATCATCCCAACCCAAACTTGCTTTGATAAGGCTGCTTTACGGAATCGCCGGTTGCCGCCGCTGATCGGGTTTTCTTAATGGCACTGGCTTTACAGTTCAGCTTGAAGAAGTGTTTTTTTTTTTTTTTTTTTCTAAGCATTAGGGTTTTATTTTTGGTCCTTGGCTCACCGGCTCCCGTTTGGAGGAGTCAGGTTAATCTTTTTTTGGTGTCGCTTGGCAAAGACGAGTCTGAAATCTTCCAAGTCAGCAAATCCATTCAGTCATTGAGCCAGACGGCAAGTATCAATCAAAGCTACCGTTTCTACTGAGGCCATCAGCTCTGATTTAGTTTTGCCTTTATGTTTAACGCCACACTTTTATCACTTTTTTTGTATCTCTGTTTTTTTTTCGTAACAAATTCTTCCAAAATCTCTCTTGTTCTCTCTTTTTGGCCTCTGTCTTTAAACCTTCCTTGCAGTTTTGCTCCTCCCCCCTGCGCTGACCTTTGTGGCACCCCAGCCCTGCAGATACAGTGTAATAAAAAAGGGGCTGTGATAAATAACAAGGAGATGACACCCATTGTGTGCCGCGGAAATGTGAGGAATGCAATTTGGATCTATCCAGATTAGCATTAATCTGCGGCAGCACACACCGCGTTCATTTAGGTTAATCACTGCTTTGGCCGTACGAGTGTTTGGGTGTTTTTTTGTGTGTGTGTGAGTGTTTTGACAGGTCAGTGATACATTCCCATGTCAATGTGCAGAGACGGAGGAGTGGGGTTCCATTAAGTCTCCACTGGTGGACCATAAATCAAAGTGATTTCTTAACTGTGTGTGTGCGCTTCTGTGTGTTGATGGCTTGCTCTGGTAAAACTTAACCCCATCGTTGTACTCTTTTAAGTTTTTCCAGTTGTTTTTATATGTATATATAATCTACTCAGTTTGTGCAATAATTAAGCTTTCTAAATTAGATGATTCACCTTGAGCATTCAGAGTTGGAGAGATGTACCGTTTAATCAGACATTTCCACAGTGGGTCAATTTTCCCTTGATTAGCTCTGAGCAATTATCACAAGTCAAATATTCAAAGAAAAAATATATCTGCCTTTTGTCATATTTTACTCTTCACCAATTTTTTTGAGTGTAATCAGAAGGTAAAACATAAGAAATTGGAAGTCAGCTTCGACCAGGAAAACCCTGATCTGTTCATATTTAAAGATTGTTTTTGATTATTTTTAAGGCAAAACAACTGAGAAATAGAGATGTACCAATTAATGGACCTGAATTCAGAATCAACCAATTTTCCCTGATAATCGACGTTTCACATGCTGAAAAATCTTCTTTTTTTTTTTTTTTACCCTTTGTTCATTATGTAAATGCGTCAAAACCAGGAATTCACATCACTTTCCGTCTATAAACACATCAACCAACCCTTTGTAAATTCCCCATTTTCTGTTTAATTTAAGTCTACAGCCTATATAAAAAAACCTGCAGCACATATTTCTCTTTTTGGCTTTTGAATCTGTCAAAATCGTAATCTGTTTTCGTAGTCAATTCTGTATATCCAGCCGGGAAAAGCTTCATCTGCTTAATGTCTTGAACAATTTGCAGACAAATACGGAAAAGCACCAACTAATTGGCTAAAGATCAGATCATGATTCGCTTTTTTTCTTGACTCACCGATTTCACCTCAAACAAAACGGGTATTGACTAGGAAAAGCCTAATTAGCAGATCTCTGTCTCCAATAGTAAAAGGAACATTTTTGACCAGAGTAATTAGAATAAAGAAGAGGCAAGAGATTTGAATTTTCCATTTTCCCCTGACCGCCTCTGATTGATAATCGGCAGATCAGAAACAAAAAAAGAGATCAGTGTATTTCCTGTTGATTAAAACCACCAGAACAAGGAACTTCCACCATAAACGCATTTACATTCAGGCGTTTTTTTTTTTTACTTTCATCAAAATCAGCCAAAGGTTTTGGAGATTTGCATAAATGTATAAAATGGGATAATCTTCTGATTCCTATATTTTCTGCTTAATTAAACACACAGCAGTTTTTTCCTTATGTTTTTTGTTTTTGCTAACACAGTAAAAAAAAACAAAAAACATTTTTATGCCATTTTACAAAGAATACAAAAAAATGTTACGTAACAGAAGGTTACAGATTGAATGCTAATCCAACGACGTGCTAACTCTTTTAAATGCAGCCCTGCATGTCATCACTTCACGGGGTTTCTCAGGTGGTTTACATGCTGCAGTAGCTTCTCTCCCGCCTCATCCCTTGCTTGTCGTCTGGCAGGTTCATCACTACTACAGCTCCCTGCCCGAGGACAAGGTGCCCTACGTGAACAGCCCAGGAGAGAAGTACCGCATCAAACAGCTGCTCCACCAGCTCCCGCCTCACGACAATGAGGTGAGAGTCCGGACCGACCCGCTCGCCCTCCCCCCTCCTCCGTCCATCCATCTACGTCTCCCTCCCCCGCCTCTCCCCACTTCGGGCCATTACGGAGATAAGAGGGGAGACGGGCAGGAGAAATCGGGGGGGCCTGTCTCGTTAATGGACGTGAAGGAGACGGAGTGATGTTTGCAGCCACTTATTGAGATTTGTTGCATTAATAAATCATAAACACGAGCCGTCCTGAGAGGCAGCTCCGTAGGAGATCGGCACGCTCCGCCTTAATTGCTTTGCTTTTTTTTTTTTCTCTTCACACGTTTTTGCGCCACCGGCTTACTTCGAAGTGCCGGATAATCTGACTGGCAAAATAAACAAACAAGCTCAAAATGCTCACAAGTCTGCAATGACTACTCTGATTTCAGGGGTCCCAAAATGGCTCGACTCTGACATTGACTATTTTTGTTAGATTAAGCATTGAACAAGACGCACAAAAAACATGATGGTTAAGCTTTTTGATGCCCTCGTTTTTGCTCTACGGACAGAAAAACCCCCAGATGATATCAGTGTCTGGTTGGACTAACACTAACCCCCTTCATTACTGAACTCAACTTTACCTCCAGTATTGGTTTGTGGTTGTAAAGAAAGTTCATTCATTAGTATGAAGTGTAATTTTATAGACTTGATTTTTTTATTTAATTTTTTTCTAAGTGATACTTTGTAAAAGTTGTCAGTAAAATATTTATACCAAATGCACAGCAAAATAAAATCATTGGTCGAAAATGAGAACAGATGGGTAAATGAGAAGATCATGTTGAAAATGATAAAAATCCAGCTTTAATACAGAGGCAGAGGTGGAAAATCCCAATGGAATCAGAGAAACTAATTAAGAGGCAAATGGGGAACAGCTGAGGCTGAAAACAGGCAAAGGGAAATTGGGTGATGGGGAACAGCTGACAAACACCGGAGGAAAACCGAGACTAAAGGAAACTACAGCAAGAAGAGGAACAGGTCTGACAATAATCTTAAGAGAAGTAAATACAATGCAAGGAACAAGATGCAAGAATAAGCTAAAAAAAGAAATTAATTAATATGTCAAGATATTTGGGACAATAATAAATGCAAGAAACAGAATAGAAAATGTCAAGACCTAAGTGGATATAAATAAACAACATAAAATACCAAATACAGAACAAATCCAAAACACGAACACTACAGAATCATGATACTTCAGGTGATGCTTTGATTTCATGATCTGCACATGTTCTTTACGCCTCACAACCAATTGGAAGGTTCCAACATGGATGGGGGGTTGAAGTGGTTCAATAGGGAGGAAGTAATAATCCTGCAATCAGGACACTGAGGTCTGCAACTTTTAATTAATACATTCAGATTGTTTTCGAAGATGGACAGAATCCTTTACCAACAATTTAACTGTTATAACTACGTCTTTAGCACATTATTTTATTCTTCTCTGGTCAACCTTGACCTCCACAGAGCAGCAACCCAATCCAGTAGTCTGATGATACGATGCATCATGTTTGTGTCCAGGTACGCTACTGCAACATCCTGGATGACGAGGAGAAGCGAGAGCTCAAGCTCTTCAGCAACCAACGGAAACGGGAGAACCTGGGCCGTGGCAACGTGCGTCCGTTCCCCGTCACGATGTTGGGGGTCATCTGCGAGCAGGTGTCTGATTTTTTTTTTTTTTTCATTTTTTAAAAACCCTCAAAGGCATAATTCGTGAGGCTTGTTTTCGCTTCTGAGTGGCGTGACGGGATCGAGCGTGACGTGGCCCAAAATGTGTCATGTGGCAAGTGGAATGAAAGCTATGTATCGTGCCGCCGACACATGGAACGGTCTGCTGGCGTGATGTATAGGACAGCTGCTTTGCGTTGACACGTGAAGGCCAGAGACGCAACATTTGTCTGGCTTTTCCAACGACGCCCTGACCTTTCCCGTCTCGCCTCAGAGTCTTCCTTCATAGAGCCTGCTGCAGAAGTGTGTCCAAGTTTTTCTCTCTGCCTGTTCTAGTGATTTAAAATCTGAGCGTGACATATTGTCTTTGAGAGCGAGGTCAGTGTTCAAACATCCGTGTTATTTCTCAGTAGTACCCAGTGTGCTGTGAAATGGTCAATATATTGCTTATACGTTCTCCTTTAGCATCCTTGTGGGACTAGTGAGTGTAATGGAGCGTTCCTTTAACAACAAAGCTGCACAGTTTAGCATCGACTGGGTGGAGAGCAGATTGAACTGAAGTGCATGTGTGGGTCTTGTCCATTTAACTCGCACAAATCAAACCACATATCCAGTAAAAGAACTGGTAGAACGTCCGTCACAATTTCTTGGTTTTAATCTTTATCCGTCTTTTGGCCTCCCAGCAGCAGACTTTGTGTTTGCTCGAACTTACAGTGCTGTGGAAAATGATTTTCCCCTTTTGCAGATTTTTATGGGTGGACTTGTTGGTTCAAGAGTGTTTGAGCCACCGAGAATCCAGAACAGCAAAGTAACTTTGGACTTTAACTGGTCCATTGCAACACTTATCCTTTTCAGCTATTCTGCATTATATTTACTGCTGGGTGAGCTGAGAGACTGAAGTCGTCTTATTTGAATCTAGAAACTTTGTTCATGGTTGACACGGAGACTGAAAGGTGCCCAGGTCCTGTACGCAATTTTAGATTTAAATTACGGTACATTTAATTGCATAGCACATTTCATGCAGTTCATAGTGTTTTACGTAATAAAAACACAACACAATTAACAAACAAAACCAAAACAAAATATGACACTACAGTAGCAGTAACAAAAACGGTCATCCAGACAAAAATATATTCGCTTTTCAGTTGTTTCTAATCAAAGGCAACTCTAAATAGGTGGGGGTTTTACCCTTGATTTAAAGGAACTTAGTGTTTTGGTTGGTTTTTCAGTTTTCTGGAAGTTTGTCCCAAATTGGAGGAGCCTAAAAACTGAATGCTGCTTCTCCTCGTTTGGTTCCGATATCCACTACTTCCTTCAGTAGTGCTGCAACATTCTGTTTAGAAAGAAGATGTCTTGCTCTGGAATCCTTACCAAACAAGCTGTGTGTGTTTTCTCAAGTTGTATCTTCCCTGGCATGAACTTTTAACTTTACCATGCACAGTGAGGACGTGTAGTCCTAGTTAATGAATTTTACAGGACCTTTGAAAATTACGCATCTCTAAATAAATAAATAAATTTGCTGGGATGTTCTGGTTGTGGATTTAAATGATTTTCACGTGAGAATAATTTTTCTCTGCAGAATAATTAACTGGTGAGGTGATGGCTGATGACTCTCCACAGTGACATGGGGTCAGCACAGACCATCATTCAAAACTTGTGCTTTTGCTGAACTGATGGTCACACTTGGTTAGATGGCCACTTTCCTTCTTTAATCCTACAGAAACCAGTTCCTCCGGGATGTTGTGATGTTTTTTTCTGTGATTTGTGTGGCTTAAAATTACAGATTTTTGCAGCATCTTTTTTCAAGTCAACATGAACTTCATAAACAGCATAAACAAATCCTCAGAACATCTCTAGATGGCTTTTGCACAAAAAAAGGCAAAATTTGGCTTTCGAGACATGTTGCGAAACAGGAAGTTAAATTAAATTAGAAGGGTGGATTGGTCAAAGTGACGGGTTCGTCAGAAAAGAAGAGAATACAGAAAACGTTAAAGTGATTGGTCAGATTTGCAGAAAAGTTTCGATGACGGGTGACAAGAACATTTTCAAATGATGGGTGAATTTGCATTAATAGTTGCAATCGCAATCAGCTGAACTTCCTGGTAGGACTTAGAAGCACCCAAGGTGGACTTACTCGGTCATAATATTGTAATCGTAGTTACTCGGGGATTTACTTGATGGAATAAAGTTTCAACAATTGTTTGTTGTTCGCAGTGTGGAGGCCAGATAAACGGCGGCGACATCGCTGTGTTCGCATCTCGAGCCGTCCACGGTGTGTGTTGGCACCCCGCCTGCTTCGTGTGCAGCACGTGCAAGGAGCTCCTGGTGGACCTCATCTACTTCTACCAGGACGGGAAGATCTACTGCGGCCGTCACCACGCCGAGAGACTGAAGCCGCGCTGCACGGCCTGCGACGAGGTAGATGCATGTAGACACAACCCGGCTGCAGACAGATGACCGTTCATGAGTGGTGGACGAAGTACTCAACTCTAGTATTTGAGTAAAAGTATTAATGCTAATGGTCAAATATTACTCAACTACAAGTAAAAGTTCATCAGTTGAAAGTTTACTCAAATTAAAGTACTCTTTTGAAAAATACTTTGGTATTTAAAAGTAAAAAAAAAAATTTCCCAACATCAGTACATTGCTATGTTGTTTTCACAGAACCTTGCAACTTGCTGGAACCACCTGATGATATTAGTGACAAATGTAAAACCACTCTACTACAAAAAGTCAACGCCACCTGTAAAAACTTCAGCATGAAAATGCAATAAAAAATGACAGCTATTATTATTTCTTATTATCTGAAACGTCCCCAACACCCCAAAAGGAAAAGAAAAGCAGGAGAGTAACACTGGTAGCTTTACACAAAGGCTGAGAAACATGGAGCTAAGATGTGGCCATGGGTTGCGCTGGTTCTGTCTCCATTGCTGAGTTTTGTTGAAAACAGCGGACTGCTAAGCTATTCTGAACCTAAAGGAACGAGTAACCTTCCTAGAAAAGTAGTGGAGGCGAAAGCCCTCTTTGAAATGTAGTGGAGTGAAAGTCATAAGTTCCCAAAAGAAAAGCACTCAAAAATTTTACTTAATAAGTACAGTTGTCGAGTAAATGTACTCCGTGAATGTCCGCCACTGCTGTCTTTAAATAGCTACAGATGTAACCGTGTCTGAAAGCCTATTTATAAAGCATCTGCGTACAGCTGTCTGTTGCTAACAGGCTTTCCTGTTTAATGGGGTCATCTTACAGCAGCTTGATCTCCTGAACATTAACGGTAAATTACCTACTGTACAAATGGGAACAGGGACACTTCAGCACTTAAGAGGCACCCTGACGGTTTTAACAACAGTTCAATTAAAAGCAAATGTACCGCCCAGCTTGCACCAAGTCCCCACTCAAATTAGCCTTCTACTCAATCCAGATACAAAGAGGGATGATCTCAGAGTTTGAAGCAGCAGCGGTAAAGCGGAGCATTTAGAGAAGGAGAGAGAGACAAGCGAAGTCTCTGTGTTGTCATTCAGCACTGAGTAATAACCCGGCCTGCAATCAACCATTATCTCTCCTTTCCTCAGATCATCTTTGCGGATGAGTGCACCGAGGCGGAGGGCCGCCACTGGCACATGAAGCACTTCTGCTGCTTCGAGTGCGAGACGGTGCTGGGCGGCCAGCGGTACATCATGAAGGAGGGACGGCCCTACTGCTGCTCCTGCTTCGAGTCTCTCTACGCCGAGTACTGCGACTCGTGTGGGGAGCACATCGGTATGCTGCTTCTGCACAGGTTTTCAACACTTCTTAATGGAACGGCGTATGCCGTAGGAAGGCATTTGGGGCCAATTGTGCCGTCGCGGTTAAGTTCAAGGGGCTGGGTGGAAGAGGAATGAGAAAGTAGTCAAAAAGAAACTTTTAGAAGCCATTCAAACAGCCTGAACATTAGTGAAGAAATAATGTTTTGAAGACCAAGGAGCACAGTCACTGGATCAAGGCCTGCCTTGTGCTGTTAGCATTGATGTGATTATCGTCAGGTGTCACAGGAGTGAGTAAAATCCCATCTTTTTCAGGTGGTCTATTTTAATTATTTAGCAGGCAGGATGCTGTAAAAGTATTTAACTAAAGAAGTACTGAACCACCAGAGGCCGCTTTACAACCAGATGGCAGTCATTAGCAAATAGCTGTTTTTCTTTCCCCCATTGACTGAAAATATTCTGAAAAAGCTGCGTGTTTATGCTGCCCTGTGCAAGCTGTGTAATGAGTTTGCCACACAGCACTTAACTTTCCACCTCCATCTCCATTTTCCCAGTCAGCAAACTACTTAAAAATAGCCTGCTTTTCACACAAGTACGCATATTTAAATATTCCATTGAACAGTCGTTAAAGGCATTTTAAATTTGTGGTAGGGATTAGCATGTTTGAATGCGTGTGATCTCACATACTCCATCTTTTTTTTCCTTTTATTTACCGTGCAGGAATTGATCAAGGTCAGATGACGTATGACGGGCAGCACTGGCACGCCACCGAGGGCTGTTTCTGCTGCGCCCGCTGCAAACGCTCCCTGCTCGGTCGGCCTTTCCTGCCCAAACAGGGGCAGATCTTCTGCTCGCGCTCCTGCAGTTTGGGGGAAGAACCCAACGGCTCGGATTCCTCCGATTCGGCCTTCCAAAGCGCTCGCTCCACCAGGGAGTCCAGACGCAGCACCAAGACGTCAAAGAGCGGCGGGGGTGCGCCACCGGAGAGGCACTCTGGCGAGGTGGACCCTCTGTCTTTACAAATGGACCTGCTCAGTCTCTCCAGCCAGACGGCCAGTTTGACTCGCGAGCCGCCTTCCTGGCAGAACCAGGAGCAAGTCTGCGACGGCTATGGCTACGAGCCGCAACCCGACCCGACAGCCGACCCCACCCCTCTCCAGATCCTCAGCCAGTGCAACGTAAGGAGTTCCTATAGCACCGTCTGCCCTGGACAGAGTAACCAGCAGCACGATCACAGGATCAATGAGAACGGTGGTCTGAAGCGGCCCCCCATCTCCGCCATGAAGGGCCAGTCTTTCAACGAGAGCTGGCTCCAGCCGGCAGCTCCGGAGGAGTACTACCCACCCAAACTGAGGACCCAGAAGAGCTTCGCTGAAGTACAACACAACGGATTTTCCTCAGACAAGCGTTCGATCAGTTTGCACGGGTTTCAGAGGGACAGAGACGGAGGGGCTCAGACAACTGCTCAGGTGGCAAGGAGCAGGAATCCCATTAATGCACTTAGCTTCACAGAACAGCTGACCCCACTGGAGCAGACCCCGAGAGATTCCATGGAGTCCCTGGCTTTGTCCAATGCTACAGGTGGGTGTGGTTTATTCCCTATTCCATTACATTTAAATGTTTCAGATTGAACTAAATGCAGTATTATGTAAAATCGACCTTTTTTGCCTTAAATCATGTTATAATGTTATCCCCTCATCAAACACGTGCCTGGAGTGTTGCTTTGATTCTTTCTTGCATGTTTGAGAAATCCTTTAATCTCCCATGGTGACCATTCAGCTGTGCAAAACGCCTGGGTGGGACGTAGCTCCGCCTTCGAGGCGCTGTTTCTTCTCGGAGCTGCAGTTTCCATGCCTCCGAGCTTCCGCCTCACAGAACTTCCCTCCCGATCCAAATAAATTCAAGAACAAATAAGAAACAAAGACACTGACAGTATCATTCTTGAATGGAACCATTAACCAGAAATGAAGAAAACAATAAACCGGGGCAACCCTGTCCCGAAGTGGCCATTTAACCAAAATTACTCTTGGCAATTCATCCAGGAAGTAGCAACTAAACCCAGAACATTTAAAGCACTACAAGACTTAAAACAAATCAAATCAAATCAAATTTTATTTGTATAGCACATTTCAGCAGCAAGGCATTTCAAAGTGCTTTACATCATATCAAAACAGAANNTTTTTTGTCGAATTTGCATCCATAAAAGGTTTACCGATTACACTCTTATTGTGTTATGTGGAACAAAATACCTATTGCTATTTTTATTCACGCTCACAATCACAGTTTAAAACGATGTTAACAGCCTTTCAACGGGCTTCCGGCACGAGGCGCCGTACACCTCTTTCACGGAAGTTCGAGCAGGGACTCCGCCGTCCCTCATGGATTTTTGACCAATTCTATGGTACCTGTTAGTGTCTAGAATTTACAGGCTTTATGTTACGCGCAATGACCCTCAGTCATGCGCCATTTTTCTTCTAACAGAGGCTCCGTACACCTCTTTCACAGAATTTACTCACCTCAATTAAGGTCAGTGTTCCTGAGACAACAATAGGAAATTCCCTGGGCAAAAATTACATCAGGGTTTGAATGCTGAGATGCTGAATAAAAGGAAAACAAGGGCTCATCTTACTTTAAAAAAAAAAGAAAAAAAAAAGTGAAAACATAGGGAATATATTCTGTGCTCTACCATCTGAACCTGAACCATCACATCATTTCAGTTCATTGCCATCATACAGTCAAACATGGTGGTGGTGGTGTGATGGTCTGGGGCTGGTTTGCTGCTTTAAGACCTGGCCAATCTGCCATAATTGATGAAACCATGAATTCTGCTTTCACTATGAAATCTTAAAGGAGAATTTCTGGCACAAATATACGGACAGTTTTCCAAACCCTGCCAGGAAGTCCATTTCTCATTGGCTCAAAAAAAAAAAAAAAAAGAAAAAAAAAAAAGGAGAATAGGAGTTTAGGGGTGGTCTTGGTTTAAATCCACCTGAGAGGCTGTGGCATAACCTGCTGATGGACAAAAACCCTAAAGTGTGGCTAAATAATACAATTCTTCAAAGAAGAGTGGGTCAAAATTCGTCCACTGCAATGCAAATAAACTCACCGTCACTTTTCACAAATGCTTCATGGCAGCTGTTGCTACAATGGGTGGTGGCACAACCAGTAAGCATCAGGTTGTGCCACAACCAGTAAGCATCAGGGCGCAATTATTTTTTACATCATCATTTAATATTTATTCAATATTAAAATTTGTTAATTGACAAAAAGACTAAATCTGTAAGGACAGATACTTTTCACTTCTCCGTATTTTGAGACTTGATTTGCATAATCTGATCACTCTTCATTCTTCTCTGCTCCCTCCCAGGTAACTCTGCTAATGGCGGGGGAAAGAATCAGGATCACCTCTCCCGTTTCTCCATGCCCGACCTGAGCAAAGACTCAGGAATGAATGTGTCAGAGAAAAGCAACATGGACACCCTGAACTCGTCCACGCAGTTCCGTAGCTCCGAGTCTATTCACAGCCTCAACGCCAGCCAGCCCTACCTGGAAATGAACCCACCCAGGTCTTCCCAGTACCAGATGCAGTATTGCGACCCCTCAGGAATGAGAGTTAGTGCCGCCATGACTCATTTACCTCCTGCCTTCGCCTACCAGGAGGAGGACAGGATGGTCAGCAGCGCCAATGCCGCACGCCTGCCGCCCATCAGCGAATGCAGAGTGAGCGGCGTCGGCATACGCGGGGCAAGCGTACGGACAGACGCCGCAGAAGACACTCCTCAGAAGCGTCGACATCACCATCACCGCCAGAGACGATCCCACCGCTCTCGGTCTGAAAACGCTCTAAACTTGGTGGCCGATCGCAGGGTAAGACCCCAAGACAGACCCCAGCTGAGCGTGCGAGAAGATTACGATCGCTTCCCACCGCCCAGAAGCGCCGCGAGCCAGTTTGGCGCCGGAGGAAGGGGAAGATACCAGCCCCAACTCTTCAGGCAGTGTCCCCGGACCACTTCAGACCTTTGTCTGCAGAACCCCGCAGAAAACAGGCGTACTGGATTGAGCCAGTACTCCTGGGATGAGTATTACGATGACGGCTGGTGCTCCACTTGCTCTTCGTCCTCTGAATCCGAGGATGAGGGCTACTTCCTGGGCGAGCCCATCCCCAGGCCCATTCAGCTGCGCTACATCAACAACCAGGAGATGGTTCACAAGTACAACAACACAGGAATCGGAGGACCCAACCGCAGCGGGCAGCTGCACACGCGCAAACGCAGGAAAAGCAAGAACTGCATTATTTCTTAACATCCGGACCTTTTCTACAGGACACCTCTTTTTGTTTAGCTTGAGTACACTAGCATCCTGTATTAGGAACAAAGAGAGGTTGTGTTTTTGAGTGCGAGTTATCAAGTAGTTGAAAGTCGGCAATGAATCTAAGCTGGCAAATCATGAAACGACTGTAATGTTTGCATGGTTAATCATTTTAGTATTTCATATTTCCATGTGCAGTTTTATATGTGTTTATCAAAAGCTGATGTGCAATTTCTCTTAAACATCGTTTTCTTTCTTTGCTACAAAGAGGAACATAATATAGTCCGTTTGGTACAGTTTTATATTTTCAGTCAGTGTGACATAGATATAGGATGGATCTTATGTTCTGCTAAAGTTCATAACCTGTACATAGATAAATGGAGTATTAATTTCACCTAAATTAAAAAAAAGTCACTGTAAATATGATTGTAAATGTGGGCCCATATTTTTATATTTTGTAAAGATGGAATGAGGTAAATATCTGTAATGTAGCGCTAGAACGTAACAAAAGCAACTCATCCAGGTTCTGTCTGGCTGACTTGGTGCTGCATTTGGAATAAAGGAGTATTTCAGAACAACACGTTGGTGATCGAGTGTGCATTGAACGCCTAACGTGACTGACGTTGTGGCGCGGGGGCTGATTGGAGTCATCCTCCACTGGATCGTTAGCTGGTGATGGGTGCAGTCACAGTCCGACACACTCTGTCCATTGTCCTGCTAAGAAACAGGAGATTATTGCATCAGCCTCAGTGAGACGAAAAAATGTTAAATAAAGGTTTCAGTTATTAAAACCAGGTGATGTTTTTTTTTTCCCCCTTTTTAAATCTGCGTTTTTGGGGCAGTCAGACATTCCTTTCCCCTGTATTGGTTTATTGGTTTGTTTTGTTCAGTGTCATGCTAATGTAATATTCATATCTGTCTGCGCTCTATTTTTAGACCCGGGATTTGAAAGTCCGGTCTTCCTAGGCCGATGTCTTGCAACATTTAGATGTGTGTCTGTTTGGAGACACTTCAATCAAATAATACTGTTTTCACATTCTTTAGAACTTGACTTCATGCTAACACTCGACACTCCGGTGTGATGGATCAGAGAGACATCTGAAAGCTGAATTATTTTGTGCCCCGTACCAGATTTAGTGATTTAAGAATGGGATTTTAGCTAAAATCAGTGACATGCATATGTAACAAAATAACACGGTGCATTTTACCAGTATTAAGTCCGTCATGAATGATGATCAGATTGCTCCATTAGATGGTTTTTCTTTTTTTGGGGGGGGTTGCAGGGGTTTGGACATATTTTGTCCCAACAGAAGTTTTCCCAGGGCAGGCCTACTGTACGGTTTTTAATTGTATATTTGACTCTACATGTACAGTCTTCAATAAACTCTTGTTTGGTTTCTGCTGAAGACCTTTTCATGCAATGCCTGCTAATGCTAATGTTTCCCCGTTTTCATATGACTTGTTGATGATGAATTTGTGTGGGACATTTTCACTGCAGACCACATGAATACAAAAGGTTTTGCTTTACAGACGTCATAAAATTTTACAACTAATGTCTAGCTACCCTAGATGCACACAGTCATTGTGATTAAAAAACTAACATTTTTAGGGAAAACCCAGATTTATTGCATCGATAAGCTAATGTTCATGGTCTGTACGTCCATTCTGCAACCTTTAAACACATGAGCATTTTTTAAAAAATGGCTGAAATGATTGAAAGCCTAAAGCTCACTGGATACATCTGGCAGAAAGTCTTGACTGTAGACAAACAGGTATTGAGAATAGACTTTAGTCAGGGACATTCCTGGCCACAGCGTAAATGTTAATGTTATCTCTGTCTTCCATAACCTTTCCAGTGCGTCTTCATATAGTCTAATCTACTTTTCTTACAGACTTTAACCTTTTCCTGTTCAAGATTCTATCTCAGTCACAGTATAATGAATCATTCTTTCAATACGTCAAGCAAATTACCTTAAAGACTGAAAGCAATGCTGTGAAAAAGCAGTTAATGAAATTGTGGAATTGCATTTTCTCTTATTGGTTTATTGTTCATGAATTGGAACTTTTGAAAACAGAAATCGAAATTAAAAAGGTATAAAACAGAACACGAGTCCCAAAAATGTCAAATCATTTCATGTGAGCTCTACTTTATAAGCCTTTTCGACCTTTCCGATTTTTGACCTGGGTGGTTATTCACACAGCAGCTGATAACTATTTACACAGGAAAAAAGAGGTTGGAGGTGGTGCGCCACTGATGACCTTCCTGTGTGAAACGCACACTGTGAACAGAACACGCAAATCATTTCCAGACAGTAATTACCTACTAGAAAAGCAGAGAAGTGTAAATACTCCAAAAGTATTATTCACTCTAACCGCTGATATTTTTTCAATTTCACACCAATTAACTTTTATGTCGGACTATTGCTCCGACTGGAATGCTTTACACGTTTTGTTCCCGGTGCATGTTTCACACGGGAATATAATGACCACCCAATGCAAAAGGTGACAAAGGTTTAAAGGTTCATAAAAGTCTTCACACAAACTCCTAAGACGTTTTTGAGACGGGAATTCTTTTGCGATGAACGGAACCTGGTTTTGGTGTTGGGCCCCCGTCGTTAATTTCATCCTCCTGGTTGGAGTTAAAGCTTTTGTGGAGTTCAGAATCAGAACTGATTCAGCTGAAGTCACAAATCTGTTTCCCATGTAATTATATTTTACATGTGCTTCTTAAACTGAAAATCCAAGGTGTCACTCTGTGTTGGAGATAAAATAAATGAATGAAAATCCACATTTTCATTCATTTATTTTCCAAAGCTGCCATGTCCCATTCAGGTTACCAGTGGGGTTGGAACTGATCCCAGCCACCCTGATGGCCAGTCCGCCTGTGTCTGAGGGTTAACCATTGGCATAAATTAGCTGACAGGTTGTATTGCAAAGTGTTAAGCAGTGTCATACTGTAAATCGGATTGCTTCTGATGTCCATGTGGTGAAGGGATTACTCTTGCTGGCTCCCATAATCCACACGGACCCACCTACTGTATTTGCAGCAAGGTGTATGAATGCCGTCCTGATGATTTAAAGTCACAGACCCATTCACTCAGTTGGGGAATAATTGGACACATAAGAGTGTTTACCTTACCTCAAGTGCGTTTCAGTTTTCAAGTCTACTCAGAAACACTTGGGTAGCTCCTAGATGTGGAGGGAAAACAAGCAAGACAAAATATTTAGAAGTTTCAAACATGTGAACCCCATTATTATGTTGGGCTGCTGATAGCCTGGCCTATAAATCCAGACGATTCCCAGTTTATAATCAGTCCTTAAAACTGGGAGTGCAGAGAGGACAAAGTTGTCTTTTAAACACTTACTTCCTTTTACATCATCATCACTAACCCTCATTAGTTTCTTTATTAGTGCCTCACCAAAGTCTGTGTTTGTGTGGAGTGTCTCCATGTGTTTAATTAAAAGCAAATGGAGGCGGCACAGTGAGGGCGGTGGGGGCACAGATTGCTGCCATATGTTTCTCAGACCGTGCCACATCCAAGGCGGGTGGATAATCCGAGAGGTGCGTCAAGGATGCTTTCAGTTGCCACAGTCAGGACAGACGATGATGTGCGGCCATAATGGTGCCGGTTCTGTCTCTGCAGGATGTTAGGTCACGCTTTCAGAATTACAGCCAGGAAGAGGAAGGTTTGTTGATCTCTGAGACTGAACCAGTCAGACAGAGTGAGGGCTAAACATTTGTATTTGCTCCTAACATGATGTTTAAGTCTACACATGCTCCAGCCATGGAGAAAAAATCATAAACACGTTAACAACTAGTGGGAAATCTTGATGTGTTCCTTATGTTACAGAGGAAAGTAATGAATCCCATCTTCACTTCCTTTCCCGACACTTTCAGAATAAGAGTTTCTCGTTTTACGTCACTTTGGATTAACACAAATATTTTCAGCTGTTTAAACTTTGGCCAAATTTAGAAGTTTGTTTTTAACTTTCTGAATGTTTGGGAGAATTGCATTTCCCACTGTATACCTCAGCCATCTTGGATTTCCTTCCAAAACCTTCCCATCTTCCATCAAACAAGGGTTTGCTGGAATTTCAGCCCATTCCTCCCGACAGAACAGCTGTAACTGAGTCTGGATTGTGGGCCAGCTGACTCTTGTGGGCCAGTGTTGGAATAACATTAAAGAAGTTGTCATATCTTGCCTATAATATGGGTTCATATAATACCCAGTTCATTGGAATTCTATAATTAGGGTGTTTGTGACAATTTTCTGTAGCAATAACCCTCCTGGTATAAATTGTACAAGTTCATTTTTATCTGCTGATGCAATTCGAGGTCCTAATCCTCAGTATTTTTTTCTTTTAGCAGCGATTTGTTCCTTTTTCTGTGTTCATTGTAGAACACACACCTTTTCTGCTCTGCCAACCAAGTCTATGGTGCTGAGATTAAAGCTTTGTGACGGGCAACTCAGGACCTTGACTCGGTTGTTCTCAAGCCACTTTGAAACCGATTTAGCTGCATTAAGAGGAACATCGTCTATTCGAAGGATCCACTTCTGCACAAGCGTTGCCATTTTGGCTGATGTATTAGGATGTTGCTTCAAATTTCACTTGCTAACGTGAACATATGAGCGTGAAGGTCATCACCTTGAGTTGGTTCTCAAGAAACGGCTGCAATTTAGCAAATAAAAATAGCTGGGTTTAGGTTTATTTTTATAACAGATGAATGCCAAATTGTCACAAATGCACACATAAGCAACTTGTCTTTCGACAGCAGCAGCAACTCGCTGACTGGCCTCGCTGAACAAGGGAGGCATGTGACCAGACGGAATGAGGCCTCGCTGCACCGTCTCCACCCACAGGCCCATCATGTGTGTTCAATTACTGTGGCAAGAATGCACAAACATCAAGCAAGAAATCACTTTTTACAAGGGCACATGTTGCAGTTTTTTAATGTTTGCAACTTCAGAGAGATATTTACCCTCTCCGACCTCCCTTCGTCAATGGCGGCAGTAATCCCCCATATTCTGACACCGTATCTTACCATGTCAGGTATAATCGCTCTGTAAGTCTGTGTAAAAAAAAAAAAGGGTCAGGAGGGCAGAGTCGGATCATCCTCTGCTCACAGACACCGCTCTGTTTCAACTCGGCTGTCCTCTGTGGGACGGGCTCGCTGCTCTCCTGAGGTGGACGCATTAATGTCCTGTGACAGCAACCCTGCTGTCCATCTGTCTCTCTTCTCTTACTTCTTTTTTCTTCTTACCAAGTTACTCTAAACTTCCCCAAACAAAGACTGAAAAGGACATGAATTTTCAAATCGTACAAATATCAGTTATGACATGTAGAGGCCTTAATTGGCTGCCTGCCTTCACAAGGGGCTCCGATTCAACATGTATGTTAGAAACAGTTCACTCAGTCTGACAGGTGGCTTGGAGGAAACGTTGCCAGGTTTGGGTCGAGCCGCAGATCGAACAGCACCAAAAGGGGCACTTCGCCACGAAGGAGCACTGCATGCTGGGGCATCTTAGAGCCGAGCTGCCAGAAGGACCCATCTGGTTCAAGATGTCAGCCCCCACCGCTTCTCCTAACTCCTTTGAGTTTATGGGAGTTAGCTCTGGTCTCGAAGGGTGGCTCCATCTGTGTGGCACCTGTAGGCAATCACAACAGCTAATGAAGCTTAATGCAATTCAGCATTTGGTGGAGAGATTCCATGAAGCACATTAATTAGGCTTAAGTTGTGCCTTTCTTTTTTTCTTTTGGCTGGTTTTCTCCTGCTTCGCGCTCTCTTTAGCAGATGATGATGGATGAACTGTTTAGTCCTCCAGCTAATCATCATTATGTCAGAGACACTCCGGGGCAACGTGTCTGAGAGTTTGACTTGGGTAGATGCCATCAAGAGACTCACACTGTGTAGCAAAATGAGATATATTTACATTGCATTGCAAAATTGTGAATATTTCTTGAACTTTTTCACATTTTATCACAGCATAATCTGAAATCTTTGTTAGTTTTCAGCAATCTTTGCATGTAAAACTTGTGAGTGTTGCTTGCATTTGTATTTAGCTACTTCAGTCAATACAGTTCGGTTTTTGTTTTTTGTGTATGCCTCTACCAGCTTTGCACGTCTAGAGCCCGTTCTTCTGGGAACAACAACTTTCAGGTATTGACACAGATTATCGAGTGGATTTGCATTTAGATTTTGACTGAGTCTTTCAAGTGAATAAGCTTTAAGTTACACTATTTCTTTTTAGAGTTGGCTGCATGTTTCGTGTCTTTTTGCTGACCTGCTAAGAAGCCGTTTAAAGTGTTTAGCACATTTTCTTCCAGGATTGACCTGTACTTAGCTGAAAGCTGTGAAGTTCTTGCTCGTTTTGGATGCTGCCATCACTATCCTTAACTGACACAATCGCATACTGAGGAAGTTAGTTTGCAGTCCCCACAGTATTTTTGCATTAAGACCAAAGCATTCAAATTTGGTTTCATTTGACCAAATTAGACCAAAACTTGACCAAATGTTTGACTTGTGGGTAGATTCTGTTGATTTTCTTTTCCCAGTGGATTTCTTCTTGCAAGTCTTCCATGAAGTCCCGGTTTGCGGAGTGGCATCTATACAGATTCTCCCAGCTGAGCTGTGTGTGGATCTGTGCAGCTTCTCTAGAGTCACTATGAGAAGGTTATGTGGTGTTTTATGTTAATTATGACCACAGTTCATGTGCACGTGTTCAGAGCGGCCCACTAAATTCCCCTGACGTCCGCTCCTCATCCTCTTCCACTTAGATCATCTTCAGCAATCCAAAAAAAAGAACACCTGCCGTTCTTTTTTGAACGCCAGGTGTTATATGTGATTTGTGTCATTTCATTATCACATTCACATGCTTACAAGGAACAGCAAATGTGTGTGTGTGTGTGTGCGTGTGTGTGTGTGTGTGTGTGTGTGTAAGACCATTTATTGGACAAATCAGTTGCCGCATGTATTAAAAAGAAAATCCTTAAATCTCCTCCATATCTAAATCTGTTTTCTCCACTCTGACGTGGAAAGTTCTCAGTGAAGCTCCGTGCAGACAGGTGGAGAAATAATAGCTTTGGATGTACGTTTATCAAAAATAAAATCTTGAATAAGTGAAGAATTTGAACTTATGTTTGCCTCCTAATCCCCGCCCTCTCCTCTACCGCCTCTTAAGATGGCAAGAGAGTCAGATTTACTCTTTTCTTTGAACATCTTTATCATTAGCAATGGTTTCGATTTTCATCATAAAATGAAAACAATTTTGAGTTGCAGTCTTGGGCAAAGTAGGATGCACTGATGGATTGCAGCAGAAGAGTAACAGCGCCATCTACTTTTGAATGACTGTGCTGCCCTTTTTGTAAGCCTGCCAAGCAAAACCACTGGATGAACGATTAAAAACCAAACCACTGGCTCCTCTAAATAAGACTGGATCTATTTTAGGAGATCATATTTACTGTATCATGTAACGACAGCTCCTCCAGGATGACAATTAACTAATTGTTTGGTAAAATAAGAGGCAACTCATATTTGGAGACAGTTAGCATGCAAGTTTTTAACTGTGGAATTTTTAGATTGCTTCAATTTTAAGATTCACAACAAAAACACGACTCGAGATCCTAAATTAATTGAAGGGAAAGCATTCTTTCGTAATTTATTAAAACCAAAATCTGAAAAGTGTGGCGTGCGTTTGTGTTTACACCCAACTTACTCTGACAGCTTAAAATAAAATAAAATAAACAGAATCCACCTGACTGTCAAGTAATCTCAGTATGAATCCAGCTGTTTTGTAAAAGTTTATTAAAGGATATTGGTAAATAAGCATGACGTCATGACGACCAGGTCAAGAATAAAGCTGTGAATTTTGTTCACACCTCACATAAACTCCAAATTAAGTTCGGTAAAATTTGCAGTTGATACTTGACAAAGAGCGAACTGTGCAATTCATACTTCTGCTGAGAAACTGTATTACGTGTTGCTGAGTGTTTCCTTTCTGGACTGGTGCTGAGAGAGCGACTGCAGAAAAATCTAGAAATATGAAATTCCTCTATGAAAGGTGCTCATACTTCCAAGAAGAAGGAAGTATGAGCACCACCGCTGAACTGGACCCGGAGTTTTTTCAAGACCCGGAAAAAGACAAAGACAGATAAGAAAAAACAGCGTCCTGTTCCACTGCAGTCAGACTTTCTGGGAGAGTTTCCATTAATTTCACTCCTGTTAGGTGTCTTATCAAAACACGACAGAGTCCAGAGGCAACAGTGGATGATTTATTACTGGAAAGGATGAGGCAGTGGAGATGTGACAACTCGGTGAAAAACACATTGCAGACAAAGATCATGTAGCCGCCGCAGCACAGGCGACCAGCTGTGTGTGTGTGTGTGTGTGTGTGTGTGTGTGTGTGTGTGTGTGTGTGTGTGTGTGTGTGTGTGTGTGTGTGTGAGAAACAACTCGAGCTCAGCTGCACCTGTTTGGAGGTCAATGACTGGGTACAAGAATTGAGTAGCGATCCATTGAAGATATAATGATTCGTGGAATAAAACTGACAAAGGATGAATCTTTGTACTTAATTTGCAGATGTGGAAAACTGAGGTGTGGTACATCCTACATCCCTAAATGCTTCATTTGAATCCGTCTTCAATCTGTCCAGGAAAAAAACTTGGTATTCGTTGTATGTTTCTACCATTTAAGCATCTCTCGTGATGCAACGCCTTACAACTTGGTCTCCACTCTCTCTCTCTCCAGGAAGGATTTCCCACAGACCGTGATGGCTTTAAACTCCTCCGAAATGTCCACCAGAGTCTTCCCCTTGGTCTCAGGCAGAAGGAAGAAGGTGTAAAAGCTGCCCAGCAGGGAGACGACGGCAAACAGCATGAAGCAGTACGAGCCGAAAGTGTCCTGCGGAGAAAGGGTGGACAAGCAGAGCTGTGTTGGTTAGATTCGTCGTCGAGTGTGCGGCATGCAGGCTGGTTGCTACAGGGTCGGGGGGGGGTGACTGTACGCACAATGATGAACGGAAAGATCAGGCCCATCACAGCAAACATGAACCAACGCTGCAGCCCCATGAGAACGAACGCTGCCAGACGATCGGACTGAATAAAGAGCTCGGCGCTGAGTGTGGCTGTGGTGGCGCCTGGAAGAGCAAAGAGTGATCTTTACAAGATTTCTGTCGCTTTGCAACGACAAAACTTCAAATTATTTGATTAGACTCAAGTGATAGATCAGAACATCAACTAATGACAAAGAGAGAGAAAGGTTAAGCACAATTTATATATATATATATTTTTTTTTAATAATAATGACCAGAAAAGTGCATGCATTCTGACTTATCTCCCTTTTCTCCAGTAACCCAAACTATAATCCAGTGAAATCAAAGTGACCCAATAATGGGTGGGATTTTCCGTCTCTAAATGTGCAAAGCTGGTAGAAATGCATCAGAAAACAAATGAACCCTTTCATGCATGAGTTATGATTCTTTATGACAGGATTTTTTTTTTACAAAGTGTTTTTGATTTTCTTAAAGCATTAAAAAGAAGGTGGGGAAAAAATAAATTCTAAAAAATAAAAATAAAAAATTCTAGGATTTCTTTTTCTAGGTGATTAATTGTAATTTCCTCCAAACACAAATACATCACTAATATGAGTCTTTCGGGGTTACTTGATGTCACTATATATACAATATATATATATATATATATATATATATATATATATATATATATATATAGAGAGAGAGAGAGAGAGAGAGAGAGAGAGTCCCTGCCTCTACAGCAGAAGGAGGGACTATATATTCCTCAGTTGCTTTTTCATCTGTCTGCCATATTGGATTTAACAAGAAAATTCTTGCACTTGCAGTGGATGACCAGTAGTTGATAGTATATTGTATGATTTGCTGGTTTCCAATTCACTATACTATACAAAAAAAAAAAAAAAAAACATGCCTCGTTTTAATTTCAGTTCTGAATTGAGAACACCAAGTCTAACCAAACACGAAATTTGAGGCCTGTGGTTCTAACCTGACAAATGGTAAAAAGCTGAAAGACTATGGATATTTTTTTCAAGGCTCTGTGCAACATGCAGCTTTTCCTCTCTAAATGAACCAGAGGTTTAATGTGCGGTTGCGAAGTTCTCACCAGGTCCTCCGCAAAAAGAGACGATGAAGAGGAAGATAAGAGAAGAAGTAACGTAGGGAACCCAGCTGAGGTCCTGCAGGAGTGACACACATTATGATGCTTGACACAGCAATTACATTTACTGTCTGAACTGTTTGTCCATTTCATTTTTAATACAATGTGTGTGCCGAATAGATTTAATGTGTCCACTGTTTTCACTGACCGTTGGATTCTTGCAGCTCAAAAATAACAACAGTGGCCTCATATCTATCATTCGGTCTCCTTTACAACATTCCTCCTCGCTAATCAGTATTTTACCTAATCCTCTGTGCCTTGGTTGTGTGAGTTGTGCCCATATTTGAAATGTAGAAAACTTTAATGTGTAGGAAATATTTAGGGGAGGGGGGTTTCTCACCAGTGAGTTGCTCAACGTAAACAGAAATTTGTGATCTCTGTGTAATGATTTTATGTTTTCCTTTTACTACATTCTTGTCATGTTTACCTTTAGGTTCAGCATTACTGTTGCCACGATCCAGATAGCAGATATGATGGCGTACCCTCCCCAGAATAACGGCCTCCTCCCCGTGTGCTCGATCAGAAGGCTCTGTTGGAAACAAAAGAAAAGAAATAAAAATAATAATAATAAAAAAAACGAGTGGCCAGTTTTAGTTAAAATTTCGTACAATGAGCTTTAATCTAGAAGATTTCAATTTTCTCATTTTTTTAGCATGTAAGGTTCCTAAATATTATTTCTCATAAAACATTTCAGACTTTTCTCCAGACTCGGATCTTGATCCTTGACAGTCATTTTAAAGTGTAAATTACAAACATTATCAATTGGAAGTCATGTGTATTCGGCGGAGTTTGAGCCAGCACAAAAACGAAACTGCAAGGAAGGAATGCAGAAAGGAAGGAATAGAGTTAGGACACAAAGGAGGAAAGAAATGGAGGCAGCTTTCAAGACAGAAAAGAAGTAAGAGAAAACAAGAAAAGGACAGAAAATGGAAGATGGAATGAGAGAAGGAAGGAAGGAGGTAAGACAAAATGAGGGGGAAAGGGAACAAAGAGGAAAGGTAGGAAGGAAAGAATGAAGGAAAGAAAGAAATAAAACGGAGGAAAGCTCCTCTTTTTCTTGTGTTCTTTAAGAGAACACAAAAAGGTAGGGAGAAGGACACATACAATATTTAGACAATGGATTATGGAATAAAATCTGGTAATACAATTTTTTTTCTCCTTTAATTTCCTTTTTCCACATTTATCCTCACAGCAGAAAACTGGGAACCCTGTATTTAAAAGCGAGGCAGCTCCAACCAACAATAACACTACTATTATTCTACATCCTCCACCATGTTTGCCCTGCTTCTCACAAACACACAGCGACACATCCCTGAGCTGCCTGCCTTTTGCTTAACATGAAGCACCAAAGGGGACCAGAGTCAGGTTAGAGAGGGAAGACGCCGGCGGGATTTGCTCACACAGGAGATGGTGGTGAGGATTTCAGATATTCCGAGACCGAGGGTGACGTAGCGGATCTTGTCTTTAGGAACTCCAGAGTTCAGGAAGATGTCAAAGGAGAAGGTGCTGATCTGGGAAGGAGGACGCCATGATGAATTATCAGGACTGTTCCATGCAGTGTGTCTTTAATTTGTTTTTCTAATCGTTTCTTGCTACAATCACGACAATAAAAGTGCCGTGACTTGCATTGAATCTTAAGCAACAATTAGATACGAATTGATGGATTTAAGTCTGGACTTTGACTGGGCCTGTTTTGTGTTCTGCGGCCTTATTTCATCCCAGTCAACTGAGACAGAGACGTGTGTATTTCTAAATGTCGGGCATCTGTGTCTCACCGCAGACATGCCTGACATCTGATTGCAACTGTAAATGACGAGCATGGTGATGAGCTGCCACCGGACGGTCCGGTCTCTCATCAGCCGCAGTGGACTCTTCGGCGGAGACGCTTCGAGAGCCATGTGCTCAATCAACATCTCCTCCATTTCCTTTTTATAGTCACCTTTCCCCCACAAACTCTGAAGGGCTAGAGCGAAGACAAAATAAGACAAATTTAAAGCAAAAACAAGAGAGAAATTGTTCCTTTGCGGTTGCAGCAGAGAGGGGAATGCATACCTCGCTTGCATGCCTTGTCGTCTCTTTTCTCTATGAATAAATATCTGGGAGCCTCTGGAAGGAAAGGCAGCACCAAAACCTGAACCACTGAGAAACACACAGGGACGCAGAGGACAATGTTCCACAGGTCACGTCGGCCAAGGATCTCACTGCCAAAAAACAAAACAAAATGATGTTCCTAGCTTAATCATTGTCTTGCTTTGTGAAGAGGTGACGCAGACTGACTTACCTTAATCCAAAAAACTGTCCGGAGAGTTTACCGAGTGAAGTAAAAGTGGCTAAAGTCAGAGTCACTCTACCTCTTATCTTCCTTGGTGAAATCTCCCCCAAATACATTAAATGGAGACTCCCTCCTAAACCTGCAACACACATGTCACCATATGCAACATTAAGGGTGACACCACTGCAGAAACTACGCCTAGGGGTGTCAAATGATTCAGAATTATTCATAGCAAATATTAGTAACAAAGCCATGGATACTCACCCGCTGAGTACCCATACAGCAGCCGCGCCACGATTATCATTTCAAAGGATTTGGCCGTCTTGCTGGTCAGCATGATCACTGTCCCCATAATAGAAATCAGGCTGTTGCAGATTATTGCTCGTTTTCTGGGCAAAAAGAGTCAAATTCATGTCTTCTTCAGCTGCACACATGATGATGGAGAGGTATGATACTGTGGGTTTATTCAAAATGTCTGTTGACATGTCTTAAGCGTATCCTGCAGAAAAAGGGTCATTTTCAGGACACAGTGCTGTTCCTTTTGCATGTTTCTTCAGTGAAGGAGATTTTTCTTTAAAGAGAAAATGTTTTATTTGCATCATACAGTGTTCCTTTATGAATCATATAAATGTAATGTTATTGTATCATAGTCAAGATGTTTTTCTGTGCGGCCTCAGAGGGTGTACAAACTAATTGAACAAGACGTGTCTGCTGAAGTTTCCCAGGCCTGTCGTCTGGGAACTGAACTTGCTGTTCTTCCTTTGGTCTTCTCTGCACAGAGATAGAGTGTTTAGTTTTCGCATCCCGTGGACATGATAGTGGATGAGCATACAGAGCTGAACTGTTTTGTCTGCCTTTTGCCCTTCCCTTTGTTTGGTCCTTGAAGATTAAGTCTCTGTCTTTGTTAACTGAGAGAGAGAGGTGAATAAAGTAACTATGTTACTCTGAGTTCGTTAGAGCAGATTTTTTCCTCAGTTCATGTATTTCTGTTCTCCGGCCGTAAGCGCATTAAAAATTGATTTTGCTCCTTGACTTTTGTCTGGATCTCAGTCTCTGAACTGTGCACTTCGCACTTCTCTTTTCGCAGTGTTCTCACACTTAAATGTTTCAGGTAATCAGACAATTTCATATTTTTAATTTTTACTGATGACTAAAAAAAATAAATAAATAAATGTTACCCAGAACAACTTACCCCTGTGGGTAGAGTTAATGTTAAGTCATGAACTAACTCATTACACACATCTTTTGGAAAACTGAGCCTTTTGCCGAGCCTGAATTAACGAGGGCAGATGACGATTCTAAAACCTTCTAAAGCCTGAACTTTAAAACCAAGAAAGGACTTAAGTAGGACCTGTCTGACGCCACAAAGTAAGGGAACAGACATCCAAAAGTAAAACATCACGCCTCAAAAACTGATGAGAAACAAACTAAGTGATTGACATCAATCTGGAAAGGATCATGAAACCATTTCTATGTTTTTGGAGCAACTACTTGGCGATGCTGGCGGGATTCCATGATCATACAGCGCAGGGTAAAAGTGACAATGTGATTGTCTATTACTTATTTGAAATAAGTGATCATTTGAGATTAGACACGCTTGTTTTCCGGACTTGATTTATTATTTGCCTCTTTACCACCATGTAATCTCAAACAGGAGCTTGCATATAGTTTTCCTGTCCATGTGTAAAACACTTCCCATGTTCACGGATACCTGACCAGTAAGTCATGTACACACACCTTCCCAGTTTTCGTGAGAAGAGTTTGACGCTGATGGCACCAAAGAGTCCCCCAACAGCATACAAGGAGACGATGAGAGACCAGATAATGGTGACTTTCTGAGGACCTGGAGGCTCCTTGTACCTGTCATACCAGCTGCTGTTGATGAAGTGCTGAATGTGCTGGAAAGACGTCAATAATCCATATTGTGACGAAACAAATAACACCGAAATGTGGGAAAACTGAGGAAATGGGCTTGTTTTTTTTTTTCTTTCTTTCTTACTGGTGAGGGAGAACTGAGTCCGGTTATGTGGTAACCACTATGGAAACTTCCTCCACAGCCCAAAATTATGATTACAAGCAGAGCATTGCCTTGAGTCTGAAATGAAGGGGTGAAAGCAGAAATATGGCCTACACAACAGACATATTTTATTTAAAACACATTTGTAATTCTAGTGTTTTTAATGTTAGAATTTCCTTCTTTACTTTGTTCTGTATGTATGTGAACTCTAGTTAAAAACATTTAAATAGATTTTGATTGAATACTGAAAAGAAATAGAGATTTTAAAAAAAAAGTAAAATAGTCTTGTAGTTGTGATTTCATTATTGTTTAGTTTCTTTCTTAATTTTGTTTGATGTTAAAAAAAAAAAATAATTCAGTAGATTTTTTTTTTTAAAGTTGTTAATAAGCAAGAAGCAGAATTATTGTTAAGAGAAAGCCGGAAGTGTTTTCTGTGCCAACGTCATGATTGTACCAAAGTCTAATTTGAGCAACATCACTGCCTCAACACAAGCACTAGGTCAGAAAATGCAATTAAATTTGAATAACTAACTTTATTTTTTCTTAGAGCAAAAAAACCTGTAAAAGCTTAAAATTGTGAAAGAAATTAAACCAGATCTCCATTCTTAATGCCGTTAAAAAACCAAAAGTAACTTCGAAGCAAATTTATCTGCAGATGGAATTGGAGTATTTTCTGCCAACCGTGACAAGTGTAGGATTAGCTTTAGGGTTAAACGTCATGTTATATTAAAAGAAATAAGTAAAGATGAACCTGTGGAGTATGAATGAGAAACTGTGTGTTTGTAATGATGTTTGACCGTTACAAAACTGTAGTGCAGCTAAATTCGCATGAGAAAAAGAGGGACTGACTATGTGGAGAAAAGTGAGACATGCATAATTGATGCATAGCTCCTTAATATACAGTATTCTGCTGAAACAGTAGTTGGGACCACAATGCTGCCAGAATTTTCTTTGGAGATTTTTGTCTGTCCTCTGTCTTTGTTTAGTTTGTTTTCCATATTTCTTGACTTTATACATAGATGCAAATATAACTATGCCGAGCTACAAGTCTGAATACAGATGAAAATGTAAAGGTAGAAAAATTTTGATTTGATTATGAAATCAATATGAATTATGAAAAAAAATATTCCTAGCCATAAAAAGTGTAAATCATCTCAAAATAATTTAAAACAGTGTTCATTTTAATTGATTATTCCATCTTAAATATGTTTAAAAAGTGGGAATTTAAAAATATAACTAAGCAAGACACAACCCACAATGACTCAGCTAAAACTATGATCTAAATAATTTATTATATAAAGCAACGAGTGGCTAAAAACAATATGGATGCCAGTGTACCATAACATGTTAAGCTACTCATACAAATTGGCACAAGTTTTTTTTTAACCCGAAATGACGAATAACGGATATGTATATTAAAAGTTATCATCACTGGATCTGATATTGCCACATACATGTTTCTTTTCCACTGCTCTTTTCAGCATTTACATGTTTTGAATTCCAAAATCATCGTGGCATGTAACAAATATGTTAGTAATCTGTGGAAGTCCTACCAGTTGGTGAAAGAAAGTTTCCATTCTGTCTTTACGGCCTTGAACATTGCAGTCCACAAATCCAGATTCCACAGGCTGCTTTAAAACCCAGAGGCTGGTTATCATTAACTTGTTTTGAGTAAAAATTAAGCATCAGAAACAGGCCAGCAGCCTGCTGATTGGAAGTGACAAGAACTGTAAGAATCTGGCTTGATGTGAAAAGAGAAACGGACAACAACTCCAGGACGGAAAGCAATGTTAAATGTGCAAATTTACAGTTCGATTAGATTTAGCAGTTTTAAGAATTAAGAACTTACACAAAAGACAACCACCTTTAATTTAACTCTGTGTATAATTTAGATACGTAACTCTGCAAGTCATGAACCATTACATACAGTTGAAACCACATATTTACACTGTATAAAAGGACACATTTATTTCACACTATCTGACATTAGACTAAATCCTAGCCGACCCTGTTTTAGGTCGGCTAGGATTTACAGATATTATGTCTATTTTACTAAATGCCAGAATAATGAGTATGAGAGGTCTTCATAATTTGATCAGAGTCCATGTCTGTTTTAAAGACTTACTTTAAAACAGACATGTGCAAATATCCATCAATATTTGCACATGTTCTTGGTTCCTTGTTAAGCCAACTATTTTGAGAAATGCACGACTCCATCATGCAGAATGACACCACCACACCATGATGCTGCCATCCTTGTATGGCATTAAAAAAATTTTAAAAAATTAAAAAAACGTCTGTAATAACTAATTCAAAAGAGGACATTTCCATCTCATTTAATGTCAGTAAGGATTGTTTTTTATGCAGTGTATCTCATTCCTTCCCACTGTGTTTTCGAAGAGTTTTATTTCATAAAAGAACTGTTCATGTTGTGAACAATAAACATGAGTTAATTGCGTGTTAAATCGTGTTAAACTACTTGCTCAGCATTAACTAGGCAGATTTTTTTTAAACATTGGAATTGCTGCTTGTGCGGTTACGTGTTGCTTGATGTCCGCCAGGGGGCAGTAATATAAAATCGTGCTTATTTATCCTGTGTTGCTCCGCTCTTTTCTCATGTCGCTCCAGCGGAAACAACACCGTTCAGTGTTTCCCGTAGTCATCGTTGAATAGCTAGGTAACAGCGAAGAGTGGACCGCATCTCCACAAAAAAAAAGAGCCTCTTGTTTACTCGTTTGCCTATTTATCAAGAGACAAAATGCCCCTGGAGAACTTGGAGGAAGAGGGTCTGCCTAAGAACCCCGACTTGAGAATAGCTCAGCTGAAATTTCTGCTCACAATGGACGGCCACCGACGAGACGAGAAAGTGAAAACCGAGCTAATGGATGCTATTAAAGCTAACAGTGAGTTAGCCTTTTTTTTAAACGCAGCGAATTTTAACTAATACAACTGAACCATGTGTTGACAGCTGTTCATTAGACAGATAAGCTTAGGGAATTGCTTTTACTGAGGTGTGGGTGAGGTTTGTAAAAAATACGGTTAAAGTAAACGCTTAGCGCGAGCATTAGCGTGTTAGCTAACACTGTTAGCGTCGGACAATAAGAAGTTTAAAATGGCTATTTTACAAATCTAGTAAAACACTAACAAGACAGACCTTGTGCTCATTCGGCCGGTTTCATTTATTTATAATTTCTGTGACGCAAAAAGACAAGAAGTGGGAGTATGGGGGTACTTCACACCTTTCTCACCCTTATACCAAACAGTATGCATATTCAAAATCTCGCGTTGATTTAGATTTGGTGTTCTGTGAATGAGATGCTGGATTTCTGTGTGCGCTTCAGACATGGCGCCGTACTATGATGGTCTGTGTAAGGAGCTGAAGTGGCCGCTGGACTCTGAGCTGCTGAGCAAAATGAAAAAGGCCAACGAGGAGGAGCTGAAGCGCCTGGACGATGTGCTGGAGGATGCAGAGAAGAACATGGGAGAGAGCGAGATCCGGGACGTCATGATGGCCAAAGCGGAATATTTAATCAGAATCGGAGATAAGGTGAGAGATGCCAGAGTAATGTGTTCGAGTGCATATTAAAAATGAATAAATAATCGACATACGGCAAGTAAAACCCTCCAAATCTAGTCATTAAAAATGTATGCAAAAAGGTTTTTTAATGCGTAAATGTTATTTTATGACCTACATAATCATAAGAAAGCCTTCATAAGCTGACTTCACTGTTTCTCAGCAGGTAGTCACTGACAGATTCCACATTGAGGGTGCAAAGTTTTAGTTGAGTAATTTCATAGGAACAAAGGCGCAAAATGTGCTTTAAACGGGGTAAAACAGACAGATCCTAAAATAATTGAGATAAAAGATAGTAGCCAAAAATCAGCCAATCATAAAGCATGAAAACAAACAGATGACTTTAAAGCAAAAGAACAACTCAAGACAGTGAAAACATTTACAACAAACTACAATAGCGTACATAGGAAATATTAAAAGTACTGGCTCGAAATCTAGCATAATAGCAATTTCAATACAGTAAAAAGAATTAATAAAAGTTTGTGTAAAATAAAGCAATAATGAAAATAAAGTTAAGCTAAAACCAGAAAAGACTGTAGTAAATTCACCTTCACAAGTCTGTTTATGATTTGAATGTTTTCGGCTGCATGCTAATTTCTCTCATGCTTCTGACAGTCTTGTGACAGCTATTATTATCACACGTTTAAGCATGTTTGTATTACTGATAAATTAATTGAATTTATTCCCCTTTTTTTTGTGTCACCGCAGGAGGGCGCGCTGACGGCTTTCAGGAAGACCTATGACAAGACGGTGGCTCTGGGTCACAGGTTAGACATCGTCTTCTACCTGCTGAGGATCGGTCTCTTCTACATGGACAGTGACCTCATCACACGCAACTCGGAAAAAGCCAAGAGGTTTGTCCTCCCTCGTCCTCGTCCGCCTGCCGGCGTCATTGTAGAGTAACCTTTGTACTTCTTCTTCTCTGCGCAGCCTCATCGAGGAGGGCGGGGACTGGGACCGGAGGAACCGCCTGAAGGTCTACCAGGGTCTGTACTGTGTGGCCATCAGGGACTTCAAGCAGGCCGCCGAGCTTTTCCTCGACACCGTCTCCACCTTCACCTCGTACGAGCTCATGGACTACAAGACGTTTGTCACCTACACAGTTTACGTTTGCATGATCGCCCTGAAAAGGCCCGACCTCCGCGAAAAGGTAGGGAGAAGATGTGGTTCCACGGTTCCTAGTGTTAAGCAAACTGAAATAAAATAAAATGGTAATTAAAGGGTAAAGACTATAACTAACTGGAACTATATCATGTGTTTATACAACTAATTAAAACAACAAATTAAATACCTGTCAAATTTAATCAATTTTTTCCCCAACACAAGCAGTTTAGCTCAGATGTGGTCAAATTACTGTAGTCTGCAAAAGTTGGGATAAATTCCAGAATCAGAATTATCCACAATAATTGAAAACATTTTTTAAAATTGTATTTTCTATTGAGCATTCATTACTCTATCGATGTATACGTAACCAATACTTGGACCTTTTAGAATTATCTACCTAAAACTAACCAGAGTATGAAAAAGCTAGAACTACTACTATGACTAATAAAACCAAAACTGAAACTAAACATATTTAACAAATAACTAATGGAAACAAGCAAGCACACTCTAAAAACTAATTAAAACTAACCTAATTAGACAAGTCACAATGAAATAAAACTAAACTAATGAAAAATGTCAAACTCTAATCACCTGTCCTCCTCCTCAGGTGATAAAAGGAGCAGAGATCCTGGAGGTGCTGCACAGCCTCCCGTCCGTCCGCCAGTATCTGTTCTCCCTGTACGAGTGCCGTTACTCCGTCTTCTTCCAGTCTCTGGGTGAGTTTGTCTCTTGTGGCTTTTTCAAAGTAAAACGGCACGGATTGAATCCAACATGTATTCTGTGTTGGATAAACGGCTTTTCTATGTCATCCTGATGTGAATGTGTTGGTTGCAGCCCTGGTGGAGCAGGAGATGAAGAAAGACTGGCTCTTTGCTCCACATTACCGCTACTATGTGAGGGAGATGAGGATCCAGGCCTACAGCCAGCTGCTGGAGTCCTACCGCTCCCTCACGCTGGGATACATGGCCGAGGCCTTCGGCGTCAGCACAGAGTTCATTGATCAGTGAGTTGCTGTTTTATAACTCATTTGTTTAGTCTGCATACAACTCGGCATGGACTCCAAATATTGGTTCTTCTTTTCTTTAATAACTAGAAATGGATCCGATTGGGGTGGGTGTTATGGTCTTAAAGTTCTTTTTTTTACAATATTTTGTGAAGTCATTTGCTTCATTTACTTCAAATGAAGTAAAAGACTTTACTTCATTTATGTTCGTCTTAATGGGATGGCTTGGGGAGCCAACAATCTTGCCACTGCAGATTTTGTTTTTGGAGAAGTCATTTTCCTTCTCCAGACCAATGTTGTCAAATGGAAGGTTTCTTTGTTTTATGCTTGCTGCTTTAAAAAAAGAGATTAATTTGAAGATTTTTTACACATCCTTACAAAGGTTGAAGGTTATATTTAGATCAGACATCCAGTCTACTAAACTGTAGTTAAAGGTTTTTGGACAAACTTTAACTTTATCCAAAAAAAAGAACATTTACTTAATTAGTAACTTATTTCTAACTCAGTACTTTGATTATGTGAAGGTTCACAGGAATCCTCACGCTGTCGCTTTGTTTTAGGCCCACCAACTCAGATCTCATTTCCTTTCCGTAGGGAACTGTCCCGATTCATCGCCGCCGGACGCCTGCACTGTAAAATTGATAAAGTTAACGAGATCGTGGAAACTAATAGGTAACATTAATACATTTAAATACCAGAAATGGAAATACAGTAAACTCCAGCAAAGCTTTGAAACCTACATCTTTTTTTTTTTTTTTTAACAGACCTGATAGCAAAAACTGGCAGTACCAGGAGACTATCAAGAAGGGTGACCTGCTGCTCAACAGAGTCCAGAAGCTGTCAAGAGTCATTAACATGTAACCATGGCAACCATCGTTTTTCCGTGATGGAGAGTTGCGAATTTTCCTCTTGGTATTTGTCTGACAAAGTGGCTTATATTGTGTATATAATAAAACCTGTTTACCTAAAATGTCCCCTGATGTTGAATTGACAAACAAGGCGGAGGCAGCGTTTCATATAAATAACAGTATAAATTATTTTATTTACACAAACTTGTTACAAAACAAATATACTATACAATCTTCTTTAAATATTAATTCTAACCTATGTTTTGTTCATGAATTACATAGCAGCCAAATACATAAGTCCAGCTGAAAATGATTCTGATAATGTATACAGAAAACAAAAATCTATACACGCTTTTACAAAGTATGAATGATGCTTTTTTTAATTCTTTTTTCTTCCCAGACATGAGTTGGATTCTCTGTCACGTTTAACATTCCAGGTCTGCGGTGCAGATAAACAAAACATCCTCAAATGTTTCCATCTGAAAAGAAAAATCTCTGGAGTTTGAAAGGTGAAACAGAACAAAATTTCAACATGTCGTCTGAAGGAAAACAAAAGTGTTTTTAACAGAGTGGATGAGAAGCTCTGGTTTGTTTGTTTTTTTTTCTTTAAGGGTTCACAGGCTGATATTTAAACCAAACTCCAATACTTTGAACATTCAAGTAGGATAAAGCCACCCAACGAATACTGTCCTCAAAGAGTCAGGGAGAGAAACTAATTCAGGCACTTTCTTGATTTGATATTTCTTTTGAACTGCTGCTGAACTCATCCTGGAAAAACTGCGATTTGAACTGGCAACAAGGAAGCAGACAACTTTTCAATTGCTGCTCTTCCTCGAAAAGATTGCCGTGTCCCTATAGCACCCCCACCCTCCAAACATGAAATGTGTTCAAGTCTACACAGCGGACGACTTAGAAGTCCCTAAAACTATTTATTTTTTTTAAACGGGCACAGCTTCAGGCCGTGACATTTCAGACCAACAGGGGTCACACAGAGTCAGATTAGTAGGCAACATAAAACCGTCTGGTAAAAAGCACGCGTGATTCAGACCTTGGTACATGAATAAAGGTATCTCTCATACAGACACATGCTACGGCGGCGACGTCTCCCTGTCCCTCCTTTAAAGGTCGAGTACACGATTCATGAGATGCTTCGACGAATGGGATGTATTGCATCGTATAGACTTGGCAGTGAACCACTTCAAATAGTCTTGTCCGCAAGATCTTTTTTTTGTTTTTGTTTTTTTTAATAAATAAATCTTTAAATTGTACCAAAAAATTCAGCATGTAGGAAAAATGCCCGTGCAAAAATACATACTTTACTATGTACAATTAAACAAAATATGTATTCTCAAATAGGAACACTTGATACATAGGCTACAAGAAAACATGGTGAATTAAAGAGTATTTCTTAGAAAACGACAAAAACTTTTCAGCTTTGACATCAGTGAAGGATTTTTTTATTTATTTTTTTTGTATATAGAAATCAACGGGAGTTGCTAAAAAGCTTGTTTTCTCGTGAAGCCATCTTCATGAATCTCGCACCAGAAAAACTCACCTGAAACCATTGTTCAAAAACAAACGAGTGAGTATTGCCTGTGTTTTGTTTTTTTGAGAAATACTGAAATTCGACTGCATTTCAAATTAGAAAATCCAGAATTCAATTCAAACATTGAAGCTCAGACTTAAAGGGATCCATTTCAAGTGTTCTGCTAAGTTAGATGATTTATTTCTTTCAGCTGATAAACTGTTTCTCATATAAATTATGAATTATTACATGAGGGATTTTTTTTAAAGCACTATTGTGGGGAAGACTTTCTTACAGTTGTCCAGCAGACAGTCTCTAACACCTTCCACAAGCCAGGAAAAGGGCTTTGCTAAAGAAAATGAAGTGGAAGGAAAAAGTGTGCTCAAGCAAAAGAAATAACTGCAAAGTCCATTCAAGAGCGATTCACTAAGCTTGGACTGCAGCAGTAGTTCAAGACGCGCACAGACATAATCCAGGACAACAACTGGTGAAATTCCCTCTGGTGAGATACTCCAAAAAAAAAAAAAAGGAATTGTAGAATACCTGGACAAGGGCATAAGGACAAAAAGTGTTTGCAGTAGAGAAGTGGCATCCAAGTTATTGAGCTCCAGTGTTATGTTATGCTTTGGGAGAGTCCCATGAACTGCTGGTGTTGGTCCACTCGGTTTTATCGAGTCGTTTTAGAGCAATTCACCTAAAGTACCAACGGGTGCAAGCAAGAGGAAGATGAGAGACACCAGAACCAAGAATGCAGATAAGCTGAAGGCTGTTGTTACCGTCCAGCAGGCTGATCCACCTGTGCTGTACTTTTTCCATAGGCAACATTTCAAAGAATAAAAACATCCCCCCTTTTTAAAAATCATCGGTAATATTCTTATTATCCGAGAAACTTGACATTAGGTTTCTATTGGCTGAAAGCCTCGATCTTCAACCTGAATAGAAATAAACCGTTTCGCTTTTTCAATTAAGTAGCTGAAAGACATTTTAAAAAATGTTTTATTGAGATCCACCTGGGTTAGTATTATGCTAGGGTTCTATGGAGATCCAAAAGTGCCTAATTAAAATTTTTCTTTTTTTTCTCTTTTTTTTTATTACAAAACTGAAGTTGCAAACAAATGCATAAAATGTTTATTAAATTTATAATAAACTACAGAATATTCTTTTTGATTAAGAACAAACCTTTATTTGAACAATTAGTTCATGGTTGGTTGCTGCAACACCTCATGAACTTTTTGAGTCACAGACATTTTGAGTCATTTCATGATGTACTGCAGCAAAAAAAAAAAAAAGCCATGAAATAACTGAATACTAATTATGAGATATAAAATTTTGATTTCATTTTCGAATGAATTCACATGGTATTCTATAACCATCTATTGCACAAAAAATTGACGTAATAAGTCGGGATATTTTTTTCTTTCAATTTGTTTTGTGGATAAATAAAGTATAAATTTTTGTTTAGAACATTTTTGCAGTTTTGGCACTCCATAGCCAACAACCACGCCCCCCTCTTTATGACCGTGAGGAAGTTAACAACCAGAGATTTGGTAGTGGTTACTCACTGGGAGGGACAATTACACCCCACAGAAGACGAGAAGACGTGCAAGTTTGTTCCAGTTAAGACGTACCATTTGCCTGATTCCATATGGAAAACATTACAATTCACATCTGTCCACACATAGCTGAGAATTTCACACTGCTTTGTGGGGATAAAGTAGGGAAGTTGTGGCTTTAACGATCCCCCACCCTTCTCCTCTTATAATAGAAAGTAGTTGGCAAAGCTGTGGCAGTTTTTTGGCGAGCTTTGTGGACAGCTAAGCACAATTATTTAGTGAGCTTCACAGTTCGGGGGTGGGAGGGTAGGTCTACTGTCGCTGTGTTTTTGTTTTTTTTGTACAATGTATAGATTTAGGAAACTGAGACGTCCCCTCAGGGACAGGCTTTTCTCGCTGACAAAAGAATCGATCCAATGGGCACATCAGGTGTCCTTTTTCACATTTAAAAGCACAACCGTCTTCACAAAGTCTACAAAGACCCTTTGTAGTCCAGTGTTAAAAAAACAAAACAAAACAAAAACAAAGCTCATTAGAAATCAGAAAAAAAAGGTAACACTTGCATAATTATTCTGGATGATTGGAAGAGTTGACCAGATTATCCGCTAGGGGGCGACTGCGTGTAACCCTTGGTTACTGAACAAGTCGGACTGTAACGGACATTTATAAAAGTAGTTATGTTGTGATTTAAGGTGTTGCAATTAGAAACTTTGAGTCTCCTTCGGCTCTCCTTGCAAGGCTTCTGAGATCAGGCGATGGGGGTGGAATAAAGCTGGGGACTCCAGCAGAATTTAACATTTGGGGGTGCGGAGGAGTAATATAAAAAAAAAAATAAAAACTCTCGCACGTTTACACACTCGCTCTTGAACTCGAACAGAAATAGATCGGCTTGTTGGGTTCCCCCTATCTCCAAAACAGCTGGGAAGACCTCTCGGATTAATGGGGCAGAGGAGTACAGGGGCGCTGGGGTTTTACTTTGCATTCAGCATCTCTGCCCACCTCTTTTCAAACACACACGCATACATACACACGCACACACCTGACGCACACATGGCTTTGGGAGAAATAGTAAGGACCACATCTACTTCACTGGGCAGTCCAGATCATCTCCACCCTGAGGATTGTGGGAAGCTGAGAGTCATGTGGATTTTATTTCACAAGGCCTCGTGCAGTCCAGAACAGATTGCAGACCACTCTGGACTTTCCTCTGGCCGCCTGTTTCCATTGCAGAGGCAGGAAGTCGCTGTCAGGGACGAGCTTTTGGCTGCGGAGGCGAAAAGCAAAGAAATGAATAAAAATAAAATAAGCCGTTGACATAAAAAGTAGATCAACTGAAGGATGATTTGGTTAAGCATCAAGTATTTCTTAAACCTTTACAGTTCATTGTTTATATCATAGGCTGCCATCCCTCTGGTTTGAACGTGGCGGTCTAGAAGTTTTGCAGTGCTACAACGCAAAGCGCATTTTGTCTCATTACAACTACAAATTCTTACAAATGACATTTTATTGGGATTTTCTTTAAAAGACCAAAGCGTTGTGCTTATTTGCAAAGACAAAAAAACCATCGCAAATAAAAACTCATAATGTTCATACCTACCCTCACTTTGTAGATGAACCGTTTGCAACTTTATATGGGTAGAGTAACCAAAAATTGCACTCATGCATTTGTATTTTTATATATCCTCCAGTTCCAGTGTTTAATGTTCATTAGAAATTAGTTTAGTGATCTTTGACTGTGTGTACTTGCATTATTACACCATTATCTTTACTTTAGTTGAAAATGGTCTCATAACGACAATATTATCATTTATTGCAATAATTTCTTGGACAATTAATCGGCCAGTTACATTTATCGTGGCAGGCCGAGTAGCACAGACACGTTTACGTATGGGACACTAACCTGATGTAAATGAGAGTTGTTGGGCAGACCTGGCGTCCCTGGAATGCTCCGGCTGTGCTTCCCGTGGATGTTGTTAAGAGCGGGGGACTTGGTCATTTTGGGCCGGCCAGGTCCGGTTCCTCCTGCTGCTCCTTCCCTACCCAGACCTCCGCCTCCGCTGTTGACGCCGCCGGAAGCGGATGAGCTTTTCCGCTTCTTGGCCTCCAGGCGACCGTCTGCTGAGTGGTGGCTGAAGTTGGCGTGGTGGTCCGACGACGAAGCGGGCTGGTGGTGGACGAACGGCCCCAGAGAGAGCGTCGAGTCGCTGCTGTTCATCACCACGCTCATTCGCTTTATGGACTCGGCGGGGCTGCCCGAGGGCGGGCCCCGCGTCGGCGGCCCCGACGAGCCGCCCGCTGAAGGCTCCGCCTTGAGGCTGAGCGAGTTGGTCCGCACACTGGGGCCGCAGTTCAGCCCCACGCTGTGAACGCCGCTGTGGGAGGAGGACAGCGAAGACGAAGCTCCCAACGAGCCGTGATGGTAGGTGCTCCCTGAGCTGCCCACGTTTGCACAGTTCTTCTTGAACGACGAAGAGGAGGAGGATGATGATGAAGGGGCACCGGCGTAAGAAGAAGAGGATTCAGAAGAGCAATGGGATGAAGAAAGGAGAGAACTGTTTTTCCTCTTTTTTCCCGAGCTGAAGCTAGTGCTGCTACTGTTGTTCGCTCCAGCGCTGCCCCCGCTGGTGGAGTTTGGTACGACAGGCGCGGAGGAGCCAGACGAGAGCTCCTTGGGCTTGAAGGATGAGGAAGATGATTTGGTAGCGGCGCTACTGCTGGATGAACGCGACTTCAGCGCCCGGCCGGAGGCTAGCGAAGCAGCTGAAGAAGACGAGGACGAGGACAAGTGGGCTGAAGGCATCTGCGGCAACGAAGACACTTGTCTGGCCTGCGTGGTGCCATAGGCCGGGTGCTCAGGCCCGCCCTGGAGGGAGCTGTGAGCGTTTAAGGTGGTCCCGTAGGAGAGCGATGACCTGCTCTCGACAGATTGGCTGTAGGGGCTTTGGGGCAAGGTCGCCGGGGGGCTCAGGAAGCCTGACGAGGGAGTGCTACCGTGGGAATTTGTGCTTGTCCTGTGGAGGGGTGTGAGAGAGGAATTCTCCAAGGCCAGGGGGATTTTCCTACACAGCAAGAAACACAGGAATTATTACTTTCTCTTTTAATACAAACTAAAACCTTTTGCGCCTTTCCCAAATCAATTGAAGGTGAAGGTAAAGGCCATAAGGCGCCTTTTTGCTGTCTCAATGCGCTTTGGGAAAGGATTCATACTATACAATTTCAATAAAACACAATGAAGCTAACGTTTGTAACGTGTCAAAATGTGGACAAGAGGAATGCTTTTTAAAGATGATGTTTTTCTTCCTAGATTTAAGATAATACTTCAATTGTATATTGACATCCACACATATTTCACTGTAAGATTTTATACTTTAGCAGACTCAAAAGTTCTAGATATTATTCTGTGTTTCTTATAACATTCTGGTCATTTATGTAGAAAGTATTATAAATAATGAAACCCCAAAATGCTCACTTTTGGTTTGATAAAAAGTGTGATAAAAAGCAAATTAACTGCTTTTAAATCAGTACAATAAAAAATAAAGAGTCTTGTATTTTCTTACATTTAAGGTAGATTGTTTAAAGTTTCACACATTTTTAAATAACATTCAAAGATCTGATAAAGTGAAATTACAGTAGTACAGAGAGCAAAAAGGCAGTGAAGCAGAACACTAATGTATTTTTTAAAGTTGTGTGTGTATTCAATTGGTAACTGAACACCGTAAATGCTGATAGCGAATGAGTTAAAATCAACATCTGGTTTAGCAAATGAAACATAGAAATCACTGAAAATAACTGCATTAGCTAAGAATTAGAATGTTTTCTTTTGCTTTGGAAAAAAAAATCTGAAAAATCCAAAAAAAATTTCCATATTTCTTCACACAACAGGAGCTGAAAAATGATCAAAAAAACGAATCACACACTTTTCATGAATATTGCATTCAATATGTGGTACTGAAACTGAACAAAAACTAGAGATTCTCACTTCCACAGCTGAGAGTTAACATGCTTTTCCATCATGGTGGTCAGGGCGCATCGCACTCTGTCCCACCGCCTATCAAAGGAGTAAAAGCCTCTCCCCATCAGTCGACTTCCAAAGGTACAGTACTGGGAAGAGAGATGGGGTTTGGGTGAGAAACAAAAACAGCCATTCTTTGTTTTAAAAAAAAGAAAAATAAAGTGTGCTAACAGAACTTACAGCTGCCGGTCGTGGGTGGTAACCTGAATAGAGAAAGTCCAGTTTATCCGTGCCATCTTCCCGCTCCTCGTTCTCTCCCTCGTCACTTGAGGGTCTGGATAAAAGGTCTGGGGTAGGCTGGGGATGGTGCAGGGACTCGTGGACTACTGAAGGATCCCCAGAGGAACCTCCAGCGTGACTGTTGTTCAGTCTGATTAACACAGACAGAAACATTTACAGAAACATGCTAACTGCTTTCAGAAAACCACGCAAACAGAACACAAAAGTATTTGAACAAACGCAGCGCGGTGCTTACCGAGGAAGACCAGGACTGTGAAATTTGGGCTTTCCGAGTGACAAAGGCTTTGTGGTATCAGGGGCTTGTCCGTTGCCATGAGAAACCAGGTGGGTGTCATGGCTAGGGGCGAGTTGGGGAGAGGGGTATGGGTCCCTGAGGGGGGCAGTTTGCTGGGAATGGGTTTGGTGCAGTTCTCGTTCCCTGTCCCGCTCTCTCGTTCTGTTCTTGTGTTCTGCCAGCAAAATGTCGAAGCGCTTCCTTCGTCCAGGCACGGCCCTCCGATGGCCTAAGGAATGTGTCTGCAGGGGCGATAAACAAATAGTAATGCAAACAGCTGCAACTTTTTTCCTCACCACACTTTTTCCTTCCACTCAACCTTTCATTAAAATGCTTTAGAGGAAGTACTCTGAACGGCCGGCTTCTTCAGCAACGTCCTCGTGGAGGACGCCAAAGACAACAAACTGACAAACATTTCTGTTGAAAAATGTTTTTAAGCCAGTCTTATGTCATATCGCAACAGAAATTTGGGTTTTCGTTAGCTGTGCACCCAGAGAATATATCACCCTGTGGTTCATAAATGTGTATGAACCACAGGGTTCATACACCCAGTAACACTTTCAGAGTTACTGTCATAAAGTAACTTTTTGTGAACACTCAAATTAATTAAGGCTCCCATATGGGGTGCTGTTCAGCAGTTCTTAGATCCAAGATAAATTTCTTTGCCTCATAATCAGTGTCCGTTCATCATTGCAGACTACATTGTATTAAGTTCTGTATTCAGTATTAAGAAACAGCTTTTGACAAATTTCAGAAATACAGACCCCTTTCTAAACACATCGATGTTTAAGGCACCAATCTGCCACCTGCATTAAAGGCCACTTCAGAACATGAGTGACATTAAGCAGTGCAATTTTACAGCTAAAAATAATGACATTTAATCAAGTCTTTAAAGATATTAATAGTTATTTCTGCTCTCATGGTCCCATTAATGGAAAGCAGTAGTAAGAGAAACTATCCAGACGCTACTCAAACGGCATGCAGTTTGTCATAACTGGGGCTGCAACTAATGATTATTTTAGTTATTGATTAATCGATTGTTCTGGTGATTAAGCAGATAAAATTGGTACATTCTGCAGATTTTTTTCTGCAGTATTTGAAATATATTAAAAGATGCAAATAATTAAATCGATAAAATAAATATTTTATTGCTTTAAATGAAATGGCGGCATTCCTTCGGTTTACATTTGATCTTTTGTAGCAAAGGATGCATTTGCAGCTAAAAATACTTCCTCAGCGCTTTCTGCTCGACTCATCATTAACACAGTGTAGGACCAAGCTGTTGGTTAGTAATAACATGATAGGTGCTTGGTAGGAGTTTTTATTTTTTTGTTGCTTTTTTTACAGAATTTGAACCAGTTGAAGCTAAAACTGTCACTTGAGGAGTTCTGGGTAGAACATATTTACAGACAAAGTTTTTATCATAAATCCAAATGCAAATACTTTTGTACATCTTTGGCTTAATTACTGCTTTGAGTGAGTTGTTCCTTCAGCAATTGGCCCTTTTTTGAGTCTTTGTACTCCAAGTAATGACTAAATGATTACCAAGTTAGTTGACAATTATTTCAATAATCCATTCATCGCGATTAATCCGGTTAACCATTTCAGCACTAGTCGTCATCGTGATAAATTACAATTCTAATTACGACAAAAAAAGCAACAACACAAAAACCAATAATAGTAAACAACTAGTTTTTAACCAGCAGAAATGACGGAAATGTTTTTTGAAAGAGGCTAAAGACATTAAACCATCAGTTGCTTTGAAGGTGAAAACTTTACTAAGATTCACCGTAGACAAAATAATGAGAATTTCAGCCAAAAAAATAAAAATAATAATAATTTTGAGATTAATCTCAGAATGATTTTTAGAAAAATTGTGAAAATTCGAGTTTGAAGTCAAATTTTCATGAGCAAATGTTGAAGATGCTCTGTTCAGCATTTGCTCATTTGCTGAGGTAAAAGCAGTGTTGTTACCTTGCATGTTAGTGATCTTGTGCAGGGTTTCCGACCTGTAGCATCCATAACGCCACAGTGAATATCAGGATTGAACTCACGCTCTACAAGCACAAAAAGTCAGGATAAAAAACAAAACAAAACAAAAACACGTTAGCTCGTTCGTTACCAACATATCCTGTGCATCTGTCTTTGAAACGTTAATCAGATGAAATCTGTTTCTTGTTAGAGGAGGTAATTCTAAGATGAACAAATTAGGGAGCTGATGTAATATGTGAAATTTGAAAAATACTGCAAGAAAGAAACATGAATATCTAGAAGAGTTAGATGATTAAAGAACAACAAAAGACAGCAATCGTGATGGTATTAAATAAAAATAATCCGGATTTAAAAAAAAAAAAAAAAGGTGTCTTTGTTCCCCTTCCGACTGACCTGAGACCTTCTTGTTAACGTGGCGTTTGCTACTGGTGCTGCTGTCTTGCTTCTTGTCTGCGGGGAGGCCCTTGCCGTTGGGAATGGGACCAGATACCAGCAATGGAGGCTTTGGTATGAGGGGACAGTTAAGGCCTGGTTTAAGGGCTGATGATGATGATGACGGCAATGATGAGGACGACGACGACGTGGGAGTCGTGATGGCGGCAGTGCTCACAGTGGTGTTAGAAGAGGGCGTAGAGGAGGAGGAAGTGGCGGTGGGGGCGGAGGGAGCCTGCAGTGGCTTCGCTGACGACTCCACCTTCAGGTGCATCTTCTCCACCTTCACAGCCGGGCTGGAAGAGAAGGTTACAGATATGAAATGTGAAAATCGAGAAAGATAGGGCCGATTTTATGGATCTGAATATTACATTTTTTGAAATATCTGGATTTCCCTTCTGGTCCCCACCAGTGCACTCCTTGGGTTTCCAAATTTTGGAGTGATTTCTGGCGGCCATCTTGTTGGACAAGAATGTTTTCCAGCTTCTGTTTATTTTGACTTTAAATTCATGTCAACTTCAGGATATGATTCATTTATTATTATTTTTAATTACGAGAATAAAGTCGTAGGTTTAGGAATTTGATGAGAACTTGTCCACAACAAATAAAAAATTTAAATGAGAAATGTTCCCATCCTGATATCCGTTTTACAGGCAAGGACATATTTCATCTTTTACCACATCAGCATCTAATTATAATCAGCAACGACTGAGTCTACTTCTAAGAAAGAATAAAACAGACTGAGCTGGTCATGTCAGATCTAGAAGCTTTTTTCTCATTAAACGTGGCGTAAACATTAACATGTTTACATTAAACGTAAACATCTTAAAATTTTTCTCTTAATTTTAAGACGTTATTCTGACAAAATTCCATCATTATTCTGTTAATATTATGACTTTATTCTAATAATTAAACAACATAATTAAACACTTGTATTCCCTTGCACAACTCTCAGAAGCGATGACTGAAATAAAAGCCACTTTGAAAATATTTTCTGTCATTTGCAAATTCTTTTTTAGAAAATAAAGCAAGACAGAAACATTTATTAAAATCGGATGATGTGTGGAAAAAAAACAGAGATTTCATTTTTGAGCCAAATCGCCCAGCCCTACAAGTATCAAATCTTGTGTTAGAATCACTAATGCAGAAGGAAGAAAACTGTGAGCGAGAGATGTGGAACCATAAAAGGGCCTGTTTGGACAAACCCGATCATTGATCAAAACCAACAAAAAGTATGATACCTACATACAAGAGGTTTATGTTGAACAATAAAGAATTCACAATTCCCAGAAACGTTGGAACAACTAAAAGGATTAAAACTTACATTTTGTCAGACGGGCCCGTCCTGCACGTGGAGTGGGGAGGTCTTCGCTGAATGGTTTGCAGCTTGTCTTTGGCTGATTTTGGAAATTTGGGATTGGAGGAGGATGACGACGAAGACGACGACGACACGCTGGAGAGGGCGGTGGATGTTCGGCCAGGGATCCCTACGCTTGGAACTCCGGCCACGGATCCCGAGCTCAGTCCGCTGCCGGCACTTCGGTTTCTGCCCGACACTGGGAAGGGCAACGTGGAGACCGGCTTGCTGGTGGAACTGTGCCTTCTCTCTGCAATAACAGCACAAAACAGACTGAAATCAACAAAACCAGTACGAGCAATGAAATTGCTCGAGGTGAGTAAAGGACCCAACGATTGTACTCAAGAGTAGCAGCACTCCAACATATTCTTACTCAAGTGAAAGGTAACTGTCCAAGAAATTACTCGAGTAAGAGTAAAAAAGTATTTGCTAAAAAGTCTACTCAAGTAGTGTGTAACTGATCAAATTATCAGCAATATTTGAAAATTACATCATCAGAAGGACCAAAATGTAAAATTAAGGGGAATTTCTGGTATTTCAAGGACGAAAATAGAAATAATTCATATAAGTAATAATAACAAAATTAGGCAAAATAAATTTTTTCCAAATCAGTCTCTCACTAACAAAAACAAAAACAAAAACAAACTTAAGAAAATAACAAAAACTGCAGGTGTGCAGGGGCAAAGCATGACCCACATATTGAAGCTTTAGTCCTCGTGGCAGTGGTCGCAGGCTCGATTCCCGGCCTGGAGACATTTGCCGCATGTCTTCCCCCTCTCTCATTACCCTATTTCCTGTCGAACTACTTTCAAATAAAGGCCACTAGAGCCAACAAAACCTTTTTTTTTTTTAAACTGCAGGTCTGTGTCTGGTGAATCTTTGGTTAAAATGGTTTGTTCTTCGTTCAGTGTGTAGAGAATCCAGAAATTTTACTCAAGTAATAGTAGCAATACTTCATAATACATTTACTCAAGTAAAAGTAAAAAGGACAGTGTAGTAAAAAATACTCTTAAAAGTACTTTATTTTCCAAAACGTTACTCAAGTAAATGTAACTAGTTACTACACAGCCCTTATGAAATTTTCTTAAACAGACACAGTTAGACTAGATCACAATCAGGCATGAACAGGTGAACAGAGACGTGGATATTCTTCTTTAAAGCATTGAACAGGTTTCCCCCCTAACAACAAGAAAAGGAGCATTTGTGATTCATGCCTCCACAGCCTGATATAGAAGCAGCCAATAGGTCAAGAGCTTTATTTCCAGACTGAGCATCACTCAACAGCTGCCGTGCAGACTGATAAAAGGCTGCACGGGAGAAGAAAAGGTTAGGGCGAGTCTTTGTTGAGGAGAGGGGAAAAAAAGGGACAAAAATAGAAGAATGAAATATCACACATCAGATCCAAAACAAACTCTGATCAGTTGTGGAGTTTCCAGAATGAAAGACATGGTCGTGTGTCAGAGCTGGTCCAGAATCCCAGGAGGCGACCGCAGAAACGTTGGGTCTCGTAACGGGACTCTCAGCTGCTAATTTTAGAAATAAAGCACATCAGGGGTCTGAAGACAAATTCAGCATTTACTCTGACATAGTTCTCGTTGTTGTCCTCTGCTCCAACACAAGAGAAAGAAAAATGCTTTTAAGACTGAAGCTTAGTCTGAATTTTAATCAGTTCTACTATGATAAGTGTAGGGAAGCTGCAATAAGCACAAACTGCAAGGGAGGAAAAGCGCATGGAGAAAGGCGACAAGAAAGGAATCAAAAACAAGGAGTGAGAAGATGACATTTGTCGCATCGTTTATCAAGAACAATTTTAAATTTATTGTGATGATAAATATGATCGGAATGCTATTTTTGCTATTTTCTCCACACTTTTTGTTCCACAAGAGCATCCATAAATATCAGTGAATTTAGTGACATAACACACTTTTTTTTTTTAAGTAAATGGAAAAGAGAAGGTCAGATATTTTGGAATGTTTCCAAAAACTACATTTGGGTTTATCAATACTGTGCCGTGAAGTCACATATTACCACATTTCCATACTGGTTGTAACCTTACAGCAACATCTAAAATATCCTAAATACATTCAGAATACACTTGTCAGTAAATAAAGCCTTTCAAATGCATTTATCCAAGAAAAAAGAAAGAAAAAAACCCAAAACATATTTGTGGAAGTCTATTAGACTAGATCTGCACCTGTTCAACAGATTCATAAAAGGGCAGAAAAGTGAACGGGCGCTTGCAGAGTCCCGTCCTGTAGTTAGCGCCCCCCTCCCTTCCCCCTGATGGATCAACCGCAGAAGCTCAAACACCTTCCAGAAGACAGATGGGCTCAAAGAAGCACGTTCACATCATATTGAGACGATCTGGATGGTACCAAGATCAGTGCTTCTGCCCCAGTGTCGTCATCAGAGGGAAGAACATGGAGTAAAAGCTCAGCAAGAGACCTGCTAATCTGTATGGCCGCATGCGACTGCAGAGCTGCACTTTAATTTGACACTTTTGTTGCAGAGTTGAAACAAAAAAAATTAAAACCGAAGCGTATCTGCAACTAATTTCATAGTGTAGTGTAGTGTAGTGAACCAAGAGAGGGAAAAAAAAGAAAAATAGAAAAATGGAATCCTGCAATTTTAATGAGTCCTGAGATTCAGCGCTGCAAATATGAGGATTTACTTCTAATTACTGCAGAGGGTGAATCCTCAGCTCCTGAAAAGCTACAATAAGGGGATTTAAAGCTGCTACTAGCATGTTTGGAAAAAGAAAAAGTGATTTGTACATTTACAGACAATATGGTTGTATAACTCATCATTGCACAACTGAAACAAACAGCAAAAAAAACATGTTAAAATCACTGTAAATGACTCATTATGGATGCTTGCTCTCTATGAATCAGATTTTGAGTCTATAACAGTCTGGCAGTCACATTCTGGGATGCTGTCAGTGTGGCTTTAATTTCATTTACAGCCATGGGACTAACCTCCAGGTCCCCCCCCTTGTCTCAAATTAACAATCACCCTGACAGGATTGACAGCCAATCTACACGGCGAAGCAGATCAGAAATAATATATCCCACACTGGTGATAATGTTTAACAACGTAGGAGGAGTCAAGTGAACGTTGTTAGCATAACTGTAGAGGTAATTCCTTGCAGGAGGCCTGCGCTGTTCTGCCTCCCCCTGGTGGCTGACCTTGACAAGAGTTACAGGTGTCACATTTTAAAGAGGATAGAAGGCACTGAGAAGAATCCAGCGACAAATACTAGCATTAAAATTGTACTTTATCAAGTACTGATTTAAAAAATAAATAAATAAATAAATAAAATGGAAGGCACCTCTGATTGAGACTGAACTTAGGTCCTGGAACAACTCCAATTATATGTTTTTGCATAGATTTTAAAAATGTTTGTCTGGCATCATCTTATCTGATGTTCTTCCTCTTTTAAAAATAATTTACAGTACATCTGTGGAGATTCTTTTAAAAATTAACTAGCTCTTATTTAACTTTTTATTGACCAGGAATAGTTAATGTAAATGTTTTTTTGTCCTTTTAGTGTAATTTACTCATTTTGCTTTTTGTTTTTGTCTAAAATATTTTGCACTCTAGTCAACTTATCTAATTAAATGTGTTATATATGTACAATTGACATCAACAGTGTTAAATTAGCTTTAAACAGGTGTAACGCATGGCTTCGCCTGATGTAGTTGAAATAGAAGATGCCCCAGCTACTCTTAAATCATTTATTTGGCAGCATTTCAGGTTTCTGGTAGGAATGAGAAATGGCAACGGAATGATAGACAAGATCCATATGTAAGAACAACGGATGGCTGGAAGTCACTATCACAGCAAAAGCAAGTAGGAAACAGTAAATGTTGTACTGCAGGCCATGTACAGTTGAAGTGCTTTCCTAAAGTCTGATGTGAAACAAAGAAATCCAAAAAAGACAAACATCAGATTGTTGACTTTGTGGCGAAGCAATGGATTAAAAGCATTTTTTGCAACACAAATTTGATATTTTAACCTTCAAGATAACAGTGTGTACTTAAGTATTATTTTATTAATCAAATTGTAACATTTTTTAAAATCTGTATACTGCTAAATAGTTTTTAAATGTACTCAATATTATTTAAGTTTAACAGGCACCCATCCAATGTAGAGACAGCTGTTTATTCACTTTTTAACAGTTTGTAAATGGGTCTTTTATCAATGCATTCTACCACAACTGACCTTTTGAGGACATTTATGACGTTGATACGGCCCAAAATGATAATCCATCTGACACCCCTGCTTTACTTGGTAACTACACAAATAAGCATCAGCCATCAACTGTAACATAAAAACATCCATTAAATATCCTCAGAAAGAACAAAACAAGCCGCATGACTCAGAGGCTGTACATCTAACAGCAACGTTCCTAAAGCCAGGCTCACAATGTCGTGACAATCAGCCTTTGAGTGACACTTACCGTAGTGTGCTTGGAAGGCTTGTGGCTTGACCACATGACCGCAGTGGCTGCACATCACCAGGTAGAAGTCGTCCTGTGCGGGACACTGACCAAATATGGGCATGTCTGTAAACGGTGGACAGAGAGCACTAGTTAAGGAGGGGAAAACAAGTTCAACCTGCATTTGTCACATTCATTTATCTCTGAAACAGTCATTTGTTGTAATAACTTTGTGGTGGCTCCAAACACGTTCATCGCAGCAAAAAGGAACTCCCTTTTTTATGTGCATAAATGAAAAGATCACCAGACCACAAACTGTTAGCAATTTAGTTTTAAAAACTAATTTACAAATTACAATATATTTCTTTAGTATATTACAGACTACTTTGTGTCAAACTGCCAAATAAAGTCTGCACAAGGGACTTTGCTCTTACATGGGAGGGAGCTGGAAACACAGATCAGCAATAGGTTTCTATTCACCAAGGAGAGCAGTGACAAACGTAAAAATTAGAGAAATGCTGAAGTAAATGAGATAAGGATCAAAAATAGGTTACAAAAACCTACAGACTGAATAAAGTTTTATCCATGGTGCTGACTGGACCGCCTTACAGACACAAAGAAAACTGGTGGCAACAGAAAGCTGATTGTTACGTTGGACGTTAGGAATCTTTGGTCTAATTAAAAATTTTAAAGACTTCAAGCACGTATGACTCAATTCAGGACATTGTCAACGTTTTCTTTACCAAGTTCCAACAAGTCCAAATCGCTTCCCAAAAGCTGTTCGGTAGAAATACATTATGTGGGATCAAATAAATGTGGCTGCACATCAGACCACAAACTCTGAGGGAAGGGACAGAAGAACAGCTCACTGCTATACTTGCTAGGATAATCATCAATGAAAAATCTGATAGCTTTTATTTATAGACACGAATCTTTACTGCAGTACACTCAGCTTCGTTTTAATGAAAAACAATCATTAACAATGGGAGGAAAAGAAAAACATGCTACATTGACTTGCTTTGGATTCATACCCATTAAACTTTTCCCCCATTTTATCAAGTGACAAACAAACTTCAAAGCATTTCATTTAGATAAATTTACAAAGACATAGAGGAGCATATTTTTCAAGATTTTCAACATATTCAACAACAACAAAAAAGTAACTAAACTGCAAAACCAAAGGCATCACAAAGACTAAGGAACGCAGCACATGTTAGAGAGGATGGAGTTTAACATCTTTCAGTCAATATGGAAAATGCTGAGCAGAGAACCTCCACGTAACCATGAAAACAGCATTTGCATTGAGAAACAAAGTGGTGGCAGAAGCATGGTGTGGGAAGTTGTAATCCAGCCGGGACAGGGGCGCTGGTCAGAGTTGCTGAAACTATACATGAAGTGAAATACAGGTGAAGAAAGGGCTGTTGTAAACGAATATTTTAGTAATCGAGTAATTTATCGATTATTCTTACAATTAATCGAGCAATCAGATAAAAAAATTTTTATAAAATAAAACATTGGTAAATCTGGCATAACACCAGTGTTACTATCGGATATCAATATCAGTCCAATTTTTCATCTTTGAGCGTCTGCAACAGTTACTTTTTTGTAGTTTAGAAAACTAACCTGTTTCAATAATAGCTCACTTTCTAAGTGAACCAGAAGAAAAGTTAAACAAAGATCTGAAATTCTATCCAATGTAATAAGAGGCAGGCTCACAAATACGCTTATAAAACATGTCTATGCTCCAGCTTTTAGTTTATGTTTTCATCTTCAGTCAGTTTAATAGATGAATTCTCACCAATTTACACCTGTCAAGCTTTGGGTTTGAGAATATGGGAAATGTCACCTGGTGTGGTGGTGGGGGCGGAGGGCAGGCAAACGTAAGATGGGGGTGGAAAGACGAACAAACAAACCTAATGTGGGGAGAGGGGTGAGACAACTGGTAGACCAGGGTAGGAAAGTAAGAACAGGGGCAGCAATTCGGGATATTTACGGCACCTTCGTTCGTCACACTCAGAAACTCATCTACCAGCCATGTACCAATACGATGCTTTCAGCCACCCGTTTGTTGAGATGATATAAAATTTATTGTGCGGTTTGTCCGTAAAGCTACACTAACACTTTAACCATCAACTACTCAGCCGCCCGCTGTGTTCAGTCTATCCGCTCACCTGTATAAATACTCCTGCAGCTCTCTTCTCACCGTTCGCTCTGAACCAGCAGCTCCCGGAGGAGAAAAGCTGCCGTACTTCAGGCATCGTGCCAGTCATTTTAAGGATGTCTATTGGTCCCCCAAAAACGCTGAAAACCTGGGCATTATCATTAATTAATTAATCCCCACAGGCTGAACTTGAAAATTGGACGTTATGCCGCTAACACTTAGCTTTTGTCAACAACTCAGAGCTACGCGTAACGCAAATAATGTTCCGGCCGGAACACAGTGCACTAAATAATAAAACATAAATTAATGAAGCTTTGAGGCAGGTAAATTTTCCTCGAGGAATTTTAATATTCGAGGTACTCGAATCATTTGAGGAATTGTTTCAGCCCTAAGGTGAAGTTTTTGAAATGGCCCAAAGTCCAGACCATCCAATTTTAATTTAAACTAAACTTGCAGGTGTAATTGAAGAAAGGTAGTGGAGTGTGTTTGCTCATTTAAGTAGCCTATTTAGGGACCATTTGTGGTATATTCGCTGACCTTCTGAATACCATTGAGCTCTACAGGGGCCAAAGTCTGGTCCTAATGCAAAGGACCCCCTTTTTTAAGAGTTAAGGGTTACATGTAGCGGTTTCATGTGGTTTAAGTTTTAGTTAAGGTTAGGGTAAGTGATTGAGTTTGCCATAAATGCAGGTATGAAAATAAACAAAAGTCAATACAAAGTCCTAATATGGGTAGAAATACAAACTTGTGTTTGGTGGTCTGAAAGCCTTTACGGACTACCCTCACAAAACATCCAAATAAACTACACTGACATTTGTTGTTGTAAAACGACCAAATGTAAAAAAAAAATTAGAAGGTTCGGTGTTTATGAATAGTTTTACATGACAGTGTGTGTGCAGCCTCTCCGCCCACCAACTCCACCTCACACCTTACATGCCCCTCTCCTGCAAATCGGGAACAGAGTTTCTGTGTTGAGAATCTACAGCCAGAATCAGAAACCACCTCATTACGGAGGCTAATTAAGAGGTTGCCTGGGGTGCTGGGATGAGATGAGAAGAGGAGAGAGGATACAAGAGAAACCAAGTGGAGCCCCTCTCTCTCCAAGAGCTACTTGGCGATGGTTGTCAAGGGTTCTCCAAACATCACTGGCTGAGTCTGGAAGGGAGGAGGGCCATTAAGCAAAGACCGTATAAAAGCATCTACCTGCTGGGCTCCCTCTCAGAGAGGTCAGCGGCAGTGTTTGGATGAATTGACGAGCCTGCAGCTTCTTAATCTGTCAATTGTTTGAATCCTGTCGGCCAAGTATCTCCTTCAGTAGCCGTGGTGTTGAAAGGGTTATTGTAGAAAGTCTGGTGTGTGTCATGACATAAAGAGGGGACAGTCTTCTGTAGGATATGAAAGGCATGTATTTTATTTAAAAATAAAGTGGACAATTTCTAAATCAGTCATTTCTGAAGTGATGTTTAATGAAACATCAGATTTTTTTAATCTTTTACTTCAAATATTCAAAGCCTGAGCTTACCGATTAAATGTTTCAGAGAGAACCCCTTCTCAACTTTGAGGCACAATGGAGTGGTCTTTTCTTTTTTTTAATTTTATTTTTCAACATCCACCTTTAAGACACTTCACTGTATCAGCAATCCACATGCACCACAGAAAGACTAAAACAAAGTGACACGATTCCAAAGCTAGTCCAGAGGAATCGTGTTTTGTGATGCGCAGCAGGTAGCAGGTTGTGTGCTCCAAACCAGCGCAGTGAAGGAGAGGAAATGAGTTTTGCAGAAAAATGGCTGATGATCATGAAGTTTTAGCTACAGATGAAGTGAAACGTTCATATGAGTGAAGGTGGGGGAAAGGATGTCAACGCATCAATCGATTTAAAACCGCAAGTGCCTAAAGATTTCCACCCGTTAAACCTGGTTATTAAATAACTAATTTATTATCTGTATCTTGAACAAATGAAATGCCACCATGCTGAACGAGGCCTCTAATTCAGTAAAGTGACACAGACATGGTAAATCCAAACTCAAAGATTTCTGAATGATTGTTCATTTATTTATGGGCTTTCTATTAGTAAATCAAAGAAAAATTATGTTAACTAAATATTAATCAAAAGAGCTATATATTTGTACAGAAATACTCATTTTTATCTTAGATAATAGAATTTTAAAAAAGACTAGAAACACTATTTGCTTACTTTGCTTTTCTCCTTAATGTTTCAGTAATTTATACTCTTAAGACAATCTTAGGGTGTGCAACTAGGCCTTCGCTTTATCAGGAAAACATTTATTAGTGACTCTGCTGTTGGATTTTATAATAACATGACTTGTGAGTAAAGCATCATATAAAGTATGGGGTATCAATGAAGTGCAAGTCTAACAAGCCTTAAGATATTATTTGGGACTGGAAAATATTGCATCCATGCTGTCCTTTGTAACTGTGATATTGTGCACATGGTAACAACGGCGATTCAATATACTTTTAGCTCTGGGAGGAACCTTACAATGTGGTCTTCATTCATTAGGAATGACTGTGGCTCAGAGGGTAAGTGGTCGTCTTCCAATGATTGAAGGTCCAATTCCAGCTTCCTCCTGTAACACGTCACTTAACTTACCTACAGATCTGCGTAGGTAGGTTATAAATGTGTGTCAGTGTTGTGGCTCTTTTGTAAGTGGTCAAAATGACTGTAAAAGTGCTATACAAGTTCAGTTATTTACCATTTACAACCCATTTGAAGATGGTGGGGCAAAAAGGCCAGAAGAACATAAAAAACCCTAAACTCTAGCAAAGCTTGGGGTATAACAGAACCAAACAAAGAGCTGAGAACCAGGCCGAGGCCTTGGCAACACAAGAACGAAGAGGAGAAATCGAGCCTGCGAGTCTTAGAGGAAAACAGTGAGTCTAGTTAATTTCAGCATCCTCAGCCATGGCAGTGATGGATGAGCTAGGTGTGATCGTAGCGGCTCTAACAGCCTCTGAGCGCCACACATGCTGGCTGAGTCTGACCCGTGGCTGACAGTGGCGCTGCGTTTCCCAGCTTTGCTAACTGTGACAGAGCCACTGCAAAATTAATATAAAACCCATAACAGACTGCCGAATTCATAAATCATTAATTGGCTTTTATTTCTACGATGTGTGTGTTCTGGTAATGATCTGCGTAGAAACACAGCTATACCACAGGAGGAATCTAACGGTGACTCATAATGGAGAGGTGAAGTCATCCGCTTCTGGTACCCCTTCTACACACACAAGCGGAGACAGACAGTTTTTAAGGCAAACTTCTGGCATGATCAGCATGTGTTGATCAGGCTCTATGACACAGACAATCGTCACCGACGGACGCTGCTACATAACAAAGAACGTGTTCCAAGCTGGCTGCAAGTCGGCTAATCTAGCAGCCCTAGCAGAAATTTTAAAACAACCACTCTGCCTGTCACTCTTCATCTGACCAGGAATTAATCTGATATGCCATCAAATGACATGTCCTCACAGAGATCCAAAGAAATCCCTCTAAAGACTAGTCACTACTTAAAATGGATGCAGAGAGACTATTAGAGCTAAAAGAGCAGTCTCTTTGAAGACACAAACACATGTGGCAATAAAGCTGCGCTCCTGTCACTTGGAGCTTCCAGGAATAGTGTATTGGTCTTAGGATATGTACACAACACACCATGTTGACCAATGAGAATTTAATATTAGATAGAGCACCAAACACAAGGACTGGCTGTAATCCTTAACTTTCTGAAACTCGTGAAAAGTAAAGAAAGATTAGACTGGGATTGGGGAAGCGCAGTAACAGCAAAACATGAGACAGAATGTTGATATGACACAATAAATACACAGACAACTGTAAATGTTGTTCACAGCAAAAAGAAGAAAGATTGAGAATACAAAGGGAAGATAACAGAAAAAAATCTAACTAGAGCTTCACAATATATTGAATCGCTATGGCAATATCAAGATTGCAAAGGACTGTTTGGATGCAACATTTGGAAGGATATCAAATGTCTAGAGTTATGCGTTCTTTCATTACTATCCGCAACATATCTGGCTAATTAAATGACTCTTAACTCTCCCTGAACATCCACACCAGGTCCATTTCTTTAGTCAATGAGGTACTGAAGTTCACAGAGAAACACGGGGTTATTATGTGATGTTAAAGAACAAAAAGTGTTAATTGTAATCTACTTCAGTATTAGCACTTTGCAGGATCAGTATTGCAATATTTTCCTAAAAGCCACTCACCTAATTTCAATTACATTTTATAGATCCTGTTTTGTCTATGTAAAAACTAATGATTCTCAGTGACAAGCCAAACGTCTTAATATACCCCTACAGGATCCAATGCTCTAAAGAGGATATTATTGCCATACAGCACATAATTACTTAACAGAAATGCTCTAATTAGACTCTCAGATGTTGATGCAGATTTCTGGTTTTATTAGAGGTCTGATTTGTCGATTAGAGGTCAGAAAACTGCCACATTTTAATCACTGGTCATTTGGTCTGTGCATCACTACCTCATATCTACAACAATTCTTTGCATAATTGATAAAGCGATTAAGATAAAATGCCTGATATATTGTGCAACCCTAATTTGGACAAATTGTGATAAGATGTTGGTTATTTACTTCTGAGTCATTTTTATTAGGTAATAAAAATGAAAAATTTCATATTCAGAGTTGATACACAGATATTACAGGACAACACAGACCGTCCAAAAGCAACAGAGATCAACAAAAGCCTCCAACGCACTTCCTATGGAAAACCTGGTAGCGATCTTACAGCAGTGTGCTTTTCCAGAGAGAGCCGTGTCTATTGCATTCGGCACAGAGAAGGGGAGAACTGCGCAGGTGTTCAAGACATGGCAAACTTTGCCGCTGGTCACAAAATGGAGTGAAGTAGGGAGAGCTCCAAACCTCTACTTGAATGGAGCCTATATCAGCAAAAAGCACTTGCGTCATGTTTTCAGACAGAGGACAAGAAAGATCAATCTGCAGCTTACATCTTTGACATGCAAAGAGCTCAGGGTTGCTGAGGGACTGCACCTGTAGGCAAGAACTCTACACAGCTCACTTCTGGTCTATGCAAGTTAAACTTAAAATTCCTGCTCCTGGGACATCCATACCTTATGATCACACTGCGTTCACACCAACTTGACACTTGGGAGCAAGGCTGTTCCTGCAAGTGTTTAGGTTATAGAACCTCTGAAGCTGCTTGAGGAAGACAGTTCAGCATCAAATATGCAGGCTGGTTATGGCTCAAAATAGACATTCAGATCATACAAGTCAATCTAATGCAAACGTGACTTCAAAACAAGCAGCTAAAATCGCAGAAACAAAGGGGCTTGGTTTAAAAATCACTGTCATTGACATAAGCACTAGACACTGAATGTGTGCTTGGCATTTCTTCAATATTCAATAACATCTTGCCCTGTTCCACAGTGCAATCCTCTTTGTGGCTGTCGAAATAACGCCAACGCTTGTTGTACAGTTGTTGTTTGTCATCCTCATGCTATCTGCATCAGACTCTGCTGAACGTCCTACTCTGATGTGGTCTGAGTTTACCCTTTCACATCATGACCATCTCCGTTTTGTGCCTACCCAGTTATGCCGGATCATACTCGAAATTCCTCTAACAACTCTGATCCGGGCGGACTCTTCTAGGTGATCAGATGTTCAGAACATTCATAGATTTCAGACTGAAAGCAGGACCTGACAGGGAACTTGAGCAATCAGCTATCGACGATCACTAGACAAACTGCAATGTGTATCTGTGATTCGACCTCTATGGGTGTCCCTAATTTATGTGCAAAATTATTATTTCAACCATCTGCTCAAATATTTATAGATTGTGTATAACCCCAGGTCTCCAGAAAAGATTCCTCTGATAGTTCCTAAATTCTGTACTCAATTAGACAAAACTACATTTTAAAACACATGCTCAGTACGTGTAGAATAATATTCAGACCATGCTGAGTCCTGGTTAATTACTCAGTCATCTTATTTAATGAAAAAAAAAACTTTATAAAAGAGTTGCAGCTTTTAATTAGCTTTTTAATGTATTGTGTATTTTATTTCTTTGATTTTAATTTTGTATTTCCAAGACTAAGTTTGTCCTTCATCTTGACCACAAGTCTCTGCCAGAAGAGAGACTGTATCTCAAAGACGACATTCTGGGCTAAAATAATGGCAAAGCTCAGGGATTGTTTGTTTTGCTGACTTGACTTCTACAGACATAGGATATTCCCTCTGTTGTGTTGTAAATAATGCAATAAGAAGTAAAAAATATACAAGTTAAATCCATAAAATGGTGATCCTATAACGGAAGAAAATTAACTAAAGCTTCAGCAGGATAAAAGCCATTTTAGACTGGTTTCTACAATGAATTTAATGCTAACTTTTTAAAGAATTGTTTGTTTCTACAAAGAGTTAAATTGCTGCTTTGAAACTTTATAGTGAACTGACTTAAAGCTTTTTACATGCTAAATGGTACAAATGGAGACACTTAGCAATAAAATTAGCTATGCAACCATCAGTGTGTAGCTGACATTTATGCTGTAGTCACTTTACGATAAATAGCACTCACGTCCTCTCAAAAACAGCTCCTATTTACTTTTGCGAGTTGCAGTTTTGAGAATTTCTGTTTTGAACAAAAGCACCCAGAGTATAATTTACTTTCTTTTTTCCCTGTGAAGGCAATATTTTCAAGGAAGTCATTGCTGAAGTTTTGGTTTAACAAGCACATTTAGTTTCGAATGAACCAAATAGTCTTAATTTCAGGTTTTAACTAAAATATTGACTTTTCAAAACGATACAAGCTGAATGTCTCCTTGATTCAAGCCAGGATATTATTTATTGTTTTCTTATATTAGTGAAAATATATTCTACAATAACGATTGTGGTTTTGAGTTTAATAAAAAAAGGTCAATCACTTACACACAATCAACCTACTTAAAATATACATAATTTATCTAATGTCGTTCATTGAAAGTTTCATGGCGACATCAGAGTTATTTTGTAAAATAGACAATTTTGTTGTGATTTTTTTGGGTCACAACCTTTCACTGGTTTAAATGTAAATTGAGGGGCTTACATTTAATTTCAGCTTTAAAAGGCTGCAATTGCCTTTATTTTTAGCCTGCAAACATGAGGTTACACTACTGTTAATACAGATGTAGTAGTTTCTTTTAAGACATTTCCTCACATGCACAAAGAAACGTACTAATCTGTCTTGCAGAGAGAAAACAATAAGCAGTGAGTATGTTTGGGCCTAAACTTAACTGCTGACTCCTATTGTTTTTGTGTACAGATGTAAAGGTGAAACTAAGCACGTTAACAACCGTGTTTCATACCCAATAGCCAGTTGTTTACGTTGTTGTTTATGCGCATGAGCTACAGTAAGTTCTGACTGAACCAAACGCGTAAAGTGTTTGGAGCCACTGCGTCTTATGTTCAAACCCCTAGAACCAAAATACACCTTTGGCCCTACAGCGAAAAAAAACAAAAAAACAACTCACCTTCTCTGCACAAACGCATGGCTTCTCGATTTTTCCCTAAGTCTTTGAAACTTTCCTCCGATTCAGCACCTGAAAACAAGGCGATCCGACACAGGCACAGATAAATAGTTGCACTTGCTTGTCTGACCGTGCTGCTGCTACCAGTAGCGTTTCTTCATATCCAGCCTAAAAACTGCATGCAATCGGCCGAATCAAAAAAAAAAAAAAAAAAAAAAAAAAAAAAAAAAGGACGGGACTGGCAACTGTCGCGCTTCCCTTCGCTTCATCCCGCACATTCGGGACGCCGAGGAACTCACCGTCGTGTCCGTGGAGTTTGGCGGCGTCGACCCAGCTGCTCCAAGGCTGTCCCAGCATTATTTCAGGACTAGGCAGCGATCTCCGCTCCGCAACAGTCGCCATTGCTGTGGAGCCTTCTCCCCGCTGGATCTGCTGCTGCTTCAGCTGCTGCCTGGCCGCTCGGCGCTGCTCCCCCCTGACGTCATCCTCGGCCCTTTCCGACATTCTTTCCGCTACAATGTAACAACAGAGAGAGTCAGCTATGGGCGAGCTCGGGATAGGACGGCTTTCTTACCTACTGAATATTTAAAACGCCCCGGCACTTGTGTTGTTTTAACGCTGACGACTCTCTCAAATGAAATAAAAAATAATTTAATTAACCAACCTGTGCGCGCTACTTCCTATGGGCTGAACAGATCCAAGTGTTACTGGCAGTTCAGCTGGAGGTCTCTGGGTCGCAATCTAGTTAACACTGACGCTTGTGTGTCACCTGACCCGTGTGTGTTCATAAGCTTTGTTTCTTCCACTATGCAGAACACACATCGAAACGATAACTTTGCTGTAGCATTTTGCATTAAATTAAAAACAATATGAATATTGTTCCAGGGCCACTTTATTAGGTACATCTTGCTGGTTCTATCAGACATGACCCAGGACATGGTGTCAGGAACACTTCAGTGGTCAGCAACAGTGAGGTAGGCTGTGATGTTGAAACAATGCTCAGTTGGTACTAATGTGCCAAAGAAAATATTTCTCACACCATTACACTACCACCAGCAGCGTTGAACGATGCAACACGGCAGGATAGACTCGTGGGTTCGTGCATCAGCTTCCAACCCCACTATCTGAATGTCACAGAGGAAATCAAGACACGTTGGACCTGGAAACCTTTTTCCAATCTGTTATTGTCCGATTCTGCTGAGTCTGTGTAAATGTACGCCTCAGTTTCCCGTTATTAGCTGATAAGAGTGGTATCCTGTCTGCGTTTCTGCTGCTGTGGCCCACCTGTGTAAAGGTTTGATATGTGGGTTCAGATATAGCCATCAACATACTTGGCTGTAACACCTGATTATTTGTGCTAATGTGAAATTTCCATCATCTTAAAACAATCTGTCCATTCTCCTAAAAAAAAAAAAAAAGACATATTTGTCCACACAGATGAACCTTACTGGATGTTTTCGAACCATTGTCTGTGAAGTTGAGAGATGGTTGTGTGTGAAAACCCAAGACCAGCCCGAACACCCAAACCAGTGTGTATATGTAAGCAATGCCTTTGAATAAATACTGATGATGACACAATGTTTTTCAGTCATTAAATATTTGTGTTGAGAGAAATTAAAATTATCTTTCACAATTTGTTTTGCCAATACCCTTTTTAAACAAACATTTAAAAAATGCTAATCTGAAAAGTGAGACATCCACACGCTGCTGTTCGTTCACTATTGTTCTCAAACATATATTTGAAGTCTTTACAGAAAAGCTCTCCTGAAGTGAAATTAAGATAATTATTGACATCGAGTTTAATTTGGGGGTATCAAACTAAAGAAGACTCAAGTTTTTATTTGTAAAAATGTTATGAAAATTGTGTTTTTATTCAACTTTGCAGTTATGTACCACTAAAGTCCAAGTAAGGTACATTTTGTTCGTCTTGAAAAAAGAAATAAAAAAATCAAGGGATACGAATAATGAATAATTTCCACAACCTTTCCTTGTGGAAATAGAGTGAAAAGGGAACAGACAAGATACTGTCGGTAGAACGGTAACATGCACTACGATACCATATGACTGGGAACAATGGTAAGTGACACCTTTTCAGAGTAAGTATTAGAACTGTTCACAAGAGAAGAGATGAAATAAGAAACCAATAACAACTGGGTAAATCTTACTTCTCTGTTTTTAAAATGCACTATTGGATACAGAATCTCAGTGAATATACCATTCATGTGTACAAACTGGATATGCATGGCTTGCGTTGTGCAATCTATGTCCACAGATTGGAAAACAGTTTCTTCCTGCTAAGAACAAGGAAGTGGGCCAGTGTGTGCAGGGCCTCAGGGCAGCAAGTGGGACACTGGTGTTTTGCCCAAAGGTGAGGATTCTCTTAAACCTGCTGAGTTCTCAAAGTAAGATGATGTAAAAAATAATAAGGAAAAAAAATACCTCAATATTACTCCTTGGACTTTAAGAAAGTCCCTCTATTATACAAGCATTATTACCAAAACAAGGTTCATTTTGCTTTCACTTTCTAAATGATTACTCCTGATCCAACAGCAAGAGAAAAACAAGACTTTTTAAAAATGAATATTGTACCAAGGAGAAAATAACACACTGGTAATAAATGCCTTCTATTTTTTAGTTATTTTGTGTAAACTAGTCCCTTTAAGTCTTAAGGAACAACAAGATGTTAGTATGACAAGGCAATGTGATTTCTTTATGTATAAATTAAAAGGCATATTGAAATGTCCTCTTAATTGCCTTCACCTGCCTGTGCACTTTTAAGTTAAAAACTACACCAAATTAGAATTAACAACCTCAAGTTAAAGATATTTTTTGAGTTAATATCAGATAACGACTAACCGCTCATTTTCTTCAATCTAATTTTAGCTGTTAGAACCACAACTCTGAAATATGGATCAGAGTTAGCCTCAACCGTTGAAAATAATTTGCAAACTCTAAAAGTAAATATTTTATAAATATATAGAAACCACAAACATAATAATACAGTTTTCGGATGAAGATTTCACTTCATAAGAGAAAAAAGGGTATCAAAACCAACATTTCCTTGTGTGAAGATATAAGTGAGACTGATATTTGTCAATGTGGAAATGGTTACAAAATCATTTTTATAACTCTAAAGTGTGAGGCTCCAACAAACCACAGTGAGAGTTGTTTTTCTCAAATGAAAAAAAACAAGCCTGGATCAGTAGTGAACCTTCTTAGGAGTGGCTGGCCTACCAAAATTACTCCAAGAGAGAACTAGCATCTCATCCAGGACGTGTCTAAAGAACCCAGAACAACATATAAAAGGGCCACTGTCACCACTTTCCTCAGTCAAGTTCAAAGTTCATAATTAAACAACAAAAAGACCGGGCATAAAATGGTACATATGGGGCCAAGACCACTGCTGACTGTGATCGACAAGACTTTTGGGGAAAACAACTGTGTTGGAACAACATTAATGTTTTCGAAATGTGTGCGTCCCGTTACATCAGATGTAAAACCACCACAGCATCTCAGAGAAAGAAGCTCACAGTCAGTGGAGCTAAAAGTGGGAATGCACTACATGCACAGCATATAGGTGCTGCGCTAGAGAGGGTGCCAAAACAAAATTATTTCTAAGTATTTTCTCTATTTAATAGCTTTTTGTGCATGTGTAAATGGTGTGATCAATAACAGAGACATAGACCGATTAGCCGCCCCTCCACTCCTTCACCTTCACCCACTCAAGTGCACGTCCCTTCGAGTGTGCGCTTTTTTAAGTTTTTTGTTTTTAATTCTTTTTAATCGCGTTGTCATCTGGTGACAGGGAGCTAAACATTGAAAGAAAGAAAAGAAAGATTACGGAGAATGATAGGAATCTTGTAAGAATGTAAAAGAGCTTTTGCAAGTGTTTGAAAGACGGTCGGTAAGTTATGTCAGTCTATGAAGAGGAAGCTAGAATTCAGGTAAGTTACCAGTAAAATGACAGGACACTGTGGTCCTGCAACTGTGCGCTGTAGTTACAATATAGCAGATTATGCTAAGGAAAATACAGGAACTTGTTTGTGGTTATTTTGTTGTTCTGACAGGAGCCAATAGTAGCGCCTATAATGTGCCAGCGTGCACCTCGGAAAGTATAGTTTCAGTCAAACATGGAGGTGGCATCGAGATAATTTGGGGGTAATGTTGTAGCTTTAGGACCTAGACAACTTGGTATTATTGACGGGTGAATTCAACTCTCTACTTGAAAATCCTGGAAGAGAGTTAAATTCAATGAGCACAATGATCTTAAGCACACCAGCAACCTCTAATTTTCCATAAATTTAAACAAATACAAATTTAAGGCCTTATAAAAGTTTTGACTTAAATATGATCGAGACGGGGCCGCATAATTCAAACTAAAAGGGCTCATAACGCGTTCTTAGATCCACTGACAACTTTATTTTCTATAATGTGTTTTATGCCTGAAAACCCTCCAACATTGTTGAATTAAAAACAATTCCCCAAAACAGTAAGCAAATATTAATCCCTTAGTAAATCAAGTCATCATTGGAAAGTTAAGTTTTACTAAATTTATTTTTTGCTTTTTCTATTTGAACTTTCATTATCTGCATAATTTGAGCCAGTAATCTATTTCTGACATTTTTGTCATTTAAAACTACATGGTGCAACTTGGTGTTACTTGAAGATGCTGTTACATTTAATTCTACACCTGACACTTGAAATCTACAAGCACATCGACTGAAAGGAAAATCCTACCCGGAACAGAATTTCAGTACAGTTTTGGTGTAAACCATAAATCCTCACAGGGTGTCGACCATGTCGTTCCTTTGCCATTTTGATTGCTGATTTGGTGTCTGTCACAGGACCATGCTCCATTTTGTACTTGACTGAAACATGTTTTTATATCCAGCTTGGCAACCAACAATTTTAAATAATTTTCTATCATCTAATGATAGGAAATGTGGTACTGTACATTAAATATTTTATCAGCAGAAGGTCACTTAAGAGTTGCTGTTTCAATCTGTGTTTGAACATAATCTGCCATATTTTATAAGAGTGGATTAGTCCAGACAGAGATCATAACAAAAATAAATGTGAACATAGTACAATGTCTACTGTTTTCAGACAAAAGAAAACATATAAATAAATGAGATATGATGGAACATTTGACCATTTTTAAGAATATTTATTTTCCCTATGCATGATTAACTAAAATTAAAAATAAACTGCATACAGTACGCTTTAAATCATGAATTCAAAGTGGTTTGTTTACAGATACAAAATGGAAGTAAAAAGGTATGAAATGGCAATGCGTAGGTACGATTTAGGGGTGGGAATTGTAAAATGGGGAAACTGACCTGAAGTTATTCACACATGACACAAGAAAGTAGCAGTTCTTGTAAACATCATCTTGCTGATTAAGACCAAACAAAATCTTAGTATTTCACTACAGCCGCACAAAAAAATAAAAATAAAATAAATATCACAATCCAAAGCTTGGTTTGGCTTGAATTGCAGCTACTCTTTTGATTTTCTTTTTTAAGCACAAATTAAAAGCAAACTATATTTTATTCAAGTTTTGTTTGTGAGATAAAAATTATGTGCTACATTTTTAACACCAATAAGCTATTTTATGAGTTTGTGGCTTCAATGTCACATGTTCAGAGAAAGAACCACAGATGCCATTCATTGCAAAACTGTTGCCTAAACGCTACTAAAAAGCTAAATGAACAAAGAACTGAAAAAATTATATGCAAATGATGTTTTTATTAGAGACGTTATGGAAGAACTCGAACATTTTTGGAAGTGCAGTTGTATTTCAGAAAAACCTGAAGTTTGTGAAGAAACATGAAACAGGATTGCTTCACAACTGACTTACCAAACCTCAATACACATAACTTTTTAAGTGTGACAATTATAAAACGTATGGAAGAACTACATTTACCTGCTACATTAAGAAGCTGTGAGATCTTACCTTGATAGTACAAGAAACAAGGAGTTTATTTTTAATTTGATCAGCCAATCCTCATCAGCTTTAGTGTTTGCAGGCTGGCACACAACAGAGAGGATATCTGGAGAAACACAAAACAATACATACCAACACAGACAATTATGCAGGGTAAATTAGACTGAAGTGGGTCAAATCGCCACTGTGCCAAGTCACATCTTCATTTTACAAATAAAAAGAAGCAACTTTAGGTATAAAATGTTCCTATAAACTAGCATCTTGAACTCCTGTCCTTGTTGGCATCTGTTCTTTGTGATTTACAGTCTTTGCTGGAACAAATCTGATTAAAATAACTGGGCCATTAACAGGTTTCTTCACAACTTGACAACCTGCTGAGGAATAATTTCAATTATTTGAAAAAGGAGTTTGGTCTCCAATTTCATTTAATTAGCAATTGGATAAATGTCCTTTGCGTTAAAGTGAAAAACATGAGCCACACTTACTTTTAGAAATTCAACAGGCTCGGCTGCAGGTCTTTTGGTCTGATATTTTGAAATTTAATCTTGAGAATCAATGTTTTCTTCTTGTTTTATGATGCTAGAGACTATATGTAGCTACTGGTAAGTTTATTTGGATCTTAGTGTCTATGCTGATAAAAGTTTATCAATTAAGTAAATGACATATGAATTTACATTTTGCACAGCTTCTTTTCCAAACATTCACACCCTTTTAAAGCATTTCTTATTATTATTTATTTTCCTGTGAATTCATTATCAAAGAAAGGTCACTTGAGTCAATAAACCTCAAGAAGAAATTATTATTCCTGTGTACATTGCATTTTACCTACAAATAGATCACTGGAGTGATCAGAGATCCAGACGTATTATCACACCACAGCCGCCTGTTGTTGAATTTCTGAAGCTTTTTTTTTTTTTTAGATCTTTTAGACTATTTTATGTTGCCTGACAGGTTCTGTTTCAAGAAATGTCTGGATTCTAATGACTTGTCAGTAATAAGGCCTGAGTGTAGCTCATAAGCTTGAAGAAAAAAATATGAATGATAATATTCATAATATAAAATTAAGGTAATTCGTTTCTCACATAGGACCAATAAGGTTTAGCTGACTTTTTCCTCCCTAATCAGTGGAATCATGATTCAGAAAGCTGTCTTTAGTGTTTACTCTGGTTATACCTTTCTGAGATCAGTTGAAGCACTTAAGTGTAACAAAACAAAATTGCAGCTTCATCTATGCATTACAAGTCCTTGAATCCGTGTCTGTTTGTGCTATTAATTCACAAATGTTTAATAACAGAATATCAACAAAGACATGCTGAAAAGGACATCTATATTTTAAGTGTTTGCTTTAAAAGTATTAAAATATATGATTCTGGTCATCCTCAACGTATCTCCGATTACATAAAAGGCCTTTGACACGTGATGCAGTTGTCAAAGATGTTTCTGCTGTTAGTGACCAATATGCCGAAGCTCCCAGAGAGTGGTGGGAATATGATGCCGTTGGAAAAGAAAGAGAAGCGTGAGGTGATGTTGCGATTATCTGTTTTCCTAATATAGTTCCGTCCAACATAAACAGAATTTAAATACAAATATCCAGTGTGATGAACTTCCTTAAAGCAATGTATGTCAGTCATAGATAATAAAGAAAGGACTACTCTTTATCATTAATGTAAAAGCTAATTAAAAACAATGAAAGAAGTCATTGTTTCAAATGTAAGCTGTAGTACGTGATGTACATTGATTTATGTAGAATTAGTCAAATTTGACCTTCAGTTTCTACACTCCAAAGCGTATGTTGTTGTATGATGTACTTTAAGTATGTGTGCTGGAAAAAAAACTAACTTTTTTTCTACTAGAATATAAACAGTCGCATAAATCTGCAAACATGAGTAATTGTAGCTGAAAGTTAAAACATCTTTTTGTGGTTAATAATGGCAACATATGCTAGTTCCTAACATTTTGAACATATTATGATCAAAATGTCACAATAAATCAGGTAAACTCACTTAAAGCAGTCTCTGAAAGGGATGAGCATTAACATTTACAATGAAGTCAACTCTCTCAACACAGTGAATTTATTTATTTTCATGTGAATTCACATATTTTCAAGTTAGACTGGTATTTAAACTCTATATTTACTGCGCATCGAAAATAAATGTAACGTTTATAAGGATTACATAGAGAAATGTCTCCATTGGCAACAAGCAGGTGCAAATGGGGTAGCTAGCGGCTAGCAGCTAGAGGACACAAACAAGAGGCAGCATTTTTAGCTAACGTTGCTCCTGTACTTTTTTACTACATTTGTAACAACTCAAACTATACTATCTAGATGAATTCTCTTCAAACCCCAATAAAAACTAACAACCAACATCTGGTGGAGCTACATTTGTCAAAAAGGATGTATGTTTGAGTAGTCCTGTACTATAAATAAGCTCCATTCAGAGTGCCACTGGGGCTGGTACTTCACAGCAGCGGTGGCTAACTGTTACATTAGCCTGAAGCCAGCCACGGCCAGCGTTAGCGAGGAAGCTGCCAGAAGCCTGACAGCACAGCGGCGGTCACGGAACGACGACAGCCGGGAACTTACCGAGGCCCTGGGTACTGGAGCTCTAAATGTGTCCCCAGGTCGGTGAACAGCAACTGGATGCACGGGGTGAACGACAAAGAGGACGGTGGGAGAGAAACGAATGCAGTGTTCAGCTTCTAAGGAGGTCTTCTCCTGGTGCTTCCATGTCTGTTTACCAGATTGCATTCTGGGACAGGAACGTCACTGGTGATGTGTCGGTCGCGAGAGAGTCAAACCCCTGTGCCGGCTCTTCTCTGTGAACGATGGAAATACAAAACCTGAGTGAAGATAATATTTAGTGCATGATGTGTGTGTATTGTTGTTTTCTTAGCAGTATAATATTAGTTGTAATGCTTATAGTGCAATTTATTCGAATTGTGAGAAGACGTACTAGTGATTCTTACATGAGTGCTGCTCACTTCAAATTCCTTCTTCTGTGCCTTGTATTCTAAAGAATCTGTGGAACAGTTTGGCCATTCATTATATTGTAGGTCTCACTTTTGTCTTAACTTATCTTAGTAGTATTATAAGAATTGTTAAATGCTATGTGTTTTATACATAGCACAGATTGAATGACTTTAATAGCTTTCGAGCTGTAAATTTCTCTTTATACCCTAGATTATATTTGATAAGTCTAATTATTTTAGGCTTTGGGATAAAGGTGATCACAGATTTCTTACAAACGGTGAAACAGTAGTTTCATTTAGTACTGAATTTTACTATTACTTTTATTTAACCATGAAGAGCCTGTTGAGATTTAAAATTTCATTTACAAGAGAGACCAGAAATGTTGACACATATAAAATTTTTAGTGTTGTTATGCCATTTTCTTTACAATCCTAAACAAAACACATGACATGACAATAAGCAGTTCAAAAATCTTGACTCTGGATAACTTTTTTTGTGCAGGATCTTTCATGTTACTTCCTGACATGCTGCATGCTGAGTAAAATGCCATATCCCCTAAATTACAAGCTTATGCTCTTATGAACATATAATTTCTGAGTTCTAAGAGGCTAAAATCAACTTGAGCTCTCTTCCAGTCAATTGTAACTCGACATGAGGTTTTGCACCTTTCTCGTGAAATAAAGCCCATTCAAGCAGGACACATCCTGGGACGTCACAGAGCCACTGAATGATTCTGCATCTTCCAAAATTGTTTGGAAAACAATTTTGTTCCATTCTGTGTCCATCCTGGCAGCACATCCAATATATGCATGGAGAGCATATCTCGGCATAAAGTAGGACCTCTGTTATTGAACATGTCGCTAATTTATTCAAAAAGATTAAATGCAGTCAATACATTTAAATTAACAGTACAAAGAAGAATTTATAACAACACAGTTAAAACCAGACATGAATGCAGTGCAATAAATACATATCTGTCTGTAGAGGAAATTAACATGGATGAGAACCCTTAAAATTACTTACTGTTTATACTTTAAGACCCAACATGATTGCTGTATTTAGGAAATAGATTACTTTGTTCCACTTTAAATACTGGCAATGTCTTACAAATGTGTGCATTTTAATTCTAGAAAAGTATCAACGTCACATTTAAATGAATAATTATGAAAGCCAAAAACTGCATTAAATGGAGATTAGATTGGAAGTCAAATGACTGTTGAACTGAGTAAATGATCCGGATCTTACAAAAGAGTTCTTTCTAACGCCCATCAGACGTCAGTGCGCGAGGACGTGAAGTGCACGCGCATTATCGTTTGGTCTTTTTTGTCTACAATAAAAATGCAGAGACATAAATTACTGAACAGAATACAGTAAAAAGATTAAAATAAAAGACAATAATAAATAGGGACTACAATACAGTGAAAAAGTGTTCTCCCCACTCACATTATTTTCTAGTTTTTGCTCTTCTTCGTCACACTTCTCTTCGCCGAGTTGCCTATGCAATCCAGGGAAGAAAGGCTCAACTTCTGCTCGTGAAAATTACTGTGATATTAGGATGTTAAACGGTAAAAGTACTTCCTGTCTGGGATGTTATTTTGGTTTATTAAACTGTGGTAAACCCCTAAACGCCTAGAGTAGGAAGATTTCATAATCAATTATATCATATTTTCCAGGTTGTAAGTCAAAATGTTCTCATGAAATTACAATTGTAGGAAAACCGAGATTTTTATTAATGATTTATTGTCGTTTCACTACCTTTTACCAAAATAGATGAGAAACAATAAAAACTAGATAAACCTCGCTTCCAAATAAACAGCGCATTATTTATTTACAAAAGGAATTAAAGTAGTTGAAAATATCAGTTTTAAGCTCGCTAAAAAGCAAATGCATTGTGAATACGATTACATCCACCACAACTCAAACGTCCTAGTTCCTTTTACCGCCAGAGGTGGCAGTATCGGCTGAAAATGTGTCTGTAAGCAGAAGAAGAACATCAACACCATGGGGGCTGTTACTGATGGTAAGTAATTGTGCGATTTATTCGTTTTATCGCTTAATTAAAACTCATTTTCTATTACCGTCTTCTCAACCCTGGAAAGAATCAATATATAAGAGCGGTTTAATTATCAACAACCATTAAATTCGACACAAAATGTCATCTTTACCGAGAACAGCTAACATGCTAACAGTTAGCTAAGTCAGTAGCTTTCTAGTAGCACACATTTGAGGGTGCTCACTTACCCCCCTGGTCTGTGTCACAGATGAAGTTATAAGAAAGCGTCTTCTCATTGACGGTGACGGAGCTGGAGATGACCGCAGAATCAACCTCCTGTTGAAGAGCTTCACTAAATGGTGCCACTCTCCTGGGAGCCCGGAGGAAGGGTGAGCGAGTTCACACACTAGTCTGGAACTCCGTGTGTTGGTTCATTAAATAAAATCTTTTCTTGAATTGCCATGTATGTGATATGTTTAAAGCTAAGCACAAGTTTGGAGGAATTGTAATAGTGCTCTGTAACTACAAAGTTCCTCAAAAATTTAAAGTAATAGAAAAGGAAATATGATGTGGAAAGATGGTTTGTTTTCCTTCCGTCTGTTTAAATCTATCCATCTAGACCAGAGTAGAAATGTGATTTATAGTGAGATTTCTTATTAAAACGGGGCAAGAATGACAGAGATGTTTGAAAATGTACTGCAGGATTTTAAAAATTCATTCAAGAAATCCTGTTTTTGGTACTCAACTGTTTGCTGTGTGTTTAGATTTACCCAGTATCAGAGGATGCTGGGAACTCTGGCCCAGTGTGAGTTTTCCATGGGGAAAACGTTGATGGTTTACGACATGAATCTTCGGGAAATGGAGAATTACGAGAAGATTTACTCAAACATAGGTAGGAACTGATTCAAACGATCTGAGTCTGTAATATCGATATCTTTTGGCAAACAATTAACTAAAATATTTGTGGTTGTTTTTGTTTTGGTTTTTTTACATTCAAGAGCAAAACATCACGTCTGCTCATGACAAGATTGCAGAATGCAAAAAAGAAATACAGAGAGCGAAGAGAATACGAAAGAATCGACAAGGTAAAGTTCTTTGATGTTTTTTACTTTTACAATACCTGGGAAAGTATTGATGAGCTTTTAAACGTCATACAAGTAAGCGTCAAAGTATTTTACTGGGATCTTATGTGGTTGAAAAAGTTGTGCATAACAGTGATGTGGAAGCAAAAAAAAAAGAAAAAAGGATTTTGTCTCATCTGACCCAACCACATTCCTCCACTAGTCACTGTATTCTTCTTGGGAAATACTTCTTTTTATATTTGCTTCTACTTTTTATATTTAGTTGTTTTGAATATTGTAAATGTTTGCATGTGTTCTTCCAGAATATGATGCTTTGGCAAAGATAATCCAGCAGCATCCAGACCGGCATGAAACCCTCAAGTAAGCCAGCATTTTATCATCCACACCATCTTTCGTTTTTATTTTATTTTTTTTAGTCATGTGTTTTGTATTGTTTACTTAAAGGCAGCTGGAGGCATTAGACAAAGAACTCCAACATTTGTCTCACATTAAGGAGAACGTGGATGCAAAGGTAAAGAAAATGTATTTATTCTCTCTTCTGTTTAGATATAAGTTTCTGTTTATTGACACCCTTCTTTTGTTCAGTTGGAGTTGAGGAAGAAGCAGTTCCATGTTCTTCTCACCACCATTCAGGAGCTACAGCAGACACTTGAGAGTAAGGATTTATTTTTCTCTAGTGGCGCTTACATTTCAAACTGTAATACTGTATATGAAAACCAAAGCCCTCTCTACATTGCTTTTCTTTACCCAGATGATGAGAAGTCAGACAACGACGACCAAAGTCAGGAGAGCCCTGCACAGAATGGAGAATGAAATCTTTCCAGATTTTTAACGGAACTGATTTTAAGAATTCCTCTTTTTTTTGTATGTACTTTTTGAATAAACTTGACTTGCACATGTGTTTTTGTGTGTAATTGATGCATTTGACATGTTTTTTTTATTATTACACACTGCATACCAAACAAAGATCAGAGTGATGTAAATATTATAGGAGCATAAATTAAGATTAAAATATTTTTGGATTTTCTCAGTTCAAAACATTTTTTCTGCATCTTATCAATTAATTGCAACTCAGTTCTGCAATAAACTGGCTTCTTTTGGATAATTGAACACCATGTTTGTTCAGTAGTAACATTGAATAGGAGAGCATGTGTTCAGCTGCTTGCTTTAACGTTTAAGAAAGGTTTTAGATTTGAGTCAAATGTCCACAAGGGAGCGCTAAAGTCCATTTTGAATTCACTGCTGGGTTTGAGCAGTTGCAGTAATGCTTTATCTTCCGTTAAACTTAAGTTTTTGCCATCTACAGTGAGACAAAAAGACTTACATTGTTTAAAGGTTTATTGAACTGTATTCCTAAGACAGAATTCTGTTAAAGAAAATGTATACTAGAAAAAACACATTTGTAATGCCTTCTGGGATATTTTGGAATATATTTAAGAAGAACTACATAACACATTTAAGTTCTTCAATGTATATTATGCACTGCATAACATGCATAACATCAAGTTTATAGGGACGAATTTTACGCTACACGCTTACAGTAAAAGATGTGCTCGACCTGGACGGTGCTGCTCCTCCTAGAACTCCGCCAGGTATCTACGGGCCTCCATGAGGCGCTTCGTGCGACTCTGCAACGCATCCCTCTTGTTGCCGATGTCGTAGTCCTCCTTCAGTAGGAAGTCCACATTTTCCTTGTCCTGAAGCATCTGCAGCATTTCCCTCTGTAGCTGGATGGCGGACTGTTGCAGCATCTCATAGCGGATCACCAGGGGGATCTGGTCGGCCAGGCGCATTCCGGCAATCTGCCACAAAAAATGGGCAAAATGGTTTAAGACTATATGAAAAAAAAAAAACTCAACCTGCGATATAACCCTCTGTAGCTTGAGTATGAAAAGTTAACCTTTTGCGTACATAAATTAATCCAACTGTGTGGGATGAATAATTTTCTACCAGTTGAGTGATCTCAGTTAAGAACCAGGAGAGTTTAATTTCTCAGAATTAAGGTTGATTGAGTATCAACCAATGATAATTACAGTCCAGTTAAACAATAGAGTAAATTCACTGGGATAGACATTGTACAGTAAACTTTGTACAGATTAACACCCCAAGTCCTGTCAAGGTTAAGACATTACTAACAGCTTTTTATGGATGGATTTTTAGCAAAATAAGAAAGTCATGTAAGAAAAACTTTGACTCATTCACATTCACATATTGAGCGCGGCATTTATCAAGGTAAAACAACACAAAGGAAATAGTTTGGGGATCCTCCAATATCAATTTGTTGCAGCAACATGAGACAGGGGTATTGAAAGTTATTTGGATGAAAGAAAAAAAAAAGACATTTAAATGAGATCAAATCCAAAGTGTTTGTGTGTACTGAACCTGTAATTTAAATCTTACTTACTTTGTAGTATGATTTAAGATGCACCATCAGCTCTTGAAGTGTTGCATGATTGTCCATGCAGAACACCATGCTCCTTGATGAAAGGGAGTCTGCAGCAGCGAATCCGAGATCCTGGTAATTGATGCGGACTTTCTCTTTCTCCTCTTCACTCTTGTTCTCACTCAGACTGTTGCTGTAGGTCTTATCCTGGGAGTAAACCAGCAGCTCCATCTGAAACTGGGTCCTCAACATCAGTTCTGCAGAGGATTCCTTTAGCTGCTTAATGGCCTCAATCTTTGCCTACAAAATGAACATCTGTGTTTAAATTTGACCAAAATAGTGAAACGAATTAAGAGAGCGGAAATGCTGTGACTCGAGCTGTAGTGCAGTTTTCCTCAATCTTAACTAAACCGTTACCTTGGTTGTTTTCAAAAGATTGGGGAATCCTGTGAAGCTGTTATTGGCCAGCTGAATGAACATTTTCTTGATAGCATCTAGAAGAAACAGAGGGGAAAAAAAGAAAAAGATGCTTTATTTTCATTCCTCTGTGGTTGTGTTGGAGACACAAAACCGAGTAATAATGAAGAAAAACTATGACGAAAACATGTAGGTAAATTTTCCTTTCCTCTGTGTTTATATTCAACTTGAGCAGATGTCATTCTCGTGTAAGTGAAAAATGGCTCTAATCAACTTCCTCGTCTTGTTGAAGAATTGCATCCGAGCAGCATAAATGAAGCCTATGTAGTCCACAGAGTTTGAGGCTAAACGATGGTTCATAATTGATCTGAAAGTGTAAATTTTTTCCTTGTGATCTATATTAGAAGTCTACATGTTTTGGTGAAGACGTACAAGTGTAAGCAAGACAGCAGATTAAGTTGGACTCAAACACTGAACTTAAACCGCGATGTAGCAGTTCTGGAAACAAACTTTTCTACTTCTTTAGTTTTATTTTGTGAAAATAAGTTTGACCTCATTCGTAAATTATCCAGAAAATCTCTAATTATAAGTGTACAGCCTGACCTACATCTTGAAATCTTAGTAAAGCTTTAGATTAAAAACGTCACAAGTGCAATACAAACACGATGTCATATGTACCATTATTCAATTTTAGCGCTCAAAGCAAAGAATAGTCTTTTTCCTACACAGTCATATTCAGTTCCAATCGAGCTTCATTAAAGACTTTATTCTGATCAATAGTAGAGATAATAAACTCATAATATTACTAATAATTTACTCATTATTTACTCATATAGATAGGAACACCAGCGCCTCCACATTAGATGTACGCCTAACCAAACATATCCAAGGACCAGGGCTGATATAGTGCAATTCTTCTGATTCATGTTATTTCTACAATATCGCAACAACAACAAAAAAAGTTGTCTTTAAGTTTTGCCCTGTGCTTTCTGACTTTGTTACTTTTCCTTTATAGATTTAACACTGATTCAAGTCTACATAAAGTCTACCTCAGCTTTGTAACTACGCTAAAAGAAGTGCCTCCAATCACCTCCAACATCCTTAAGCTTCCTGATGGCTGGTTCTTCCAGCTGTCTGATCTGCTCCTTCACCATCACCTCGAAGGTCTTGTAGTTGATGAAGCCTGGTAGCTCTCTTCCACGGTACCGCTCCTCATATTCCTCCACCTCTCTTTCAATTTTTCTGTTAACTGCACCACAAAGGACATGTCACACACGTCACGGCACTGACTTACCGCTGTGCCCCTGCTTAGACAACAACAAAAACGAAAACTCTCACAATTTTCTCCTGAGTTGTCCAGGTGCGCCTTCCACGTCCCAAACTCTCTCCTAAGCACAGTGAAGACGTTGAGTCTCTCCCCGCACTTCAGCTCCTCCCCTGTGGTCAGACTGATGGCATCCTGGGTGAAAGCCGTCACTTTCTGTAGCGATACAGGAATTTAAATGTTTTGTTGGAAGGATAATGCGCAGCCAAGCATTAGTCACAGTGTAGGGAGCTCACATCAATCAGGAAGACGAGTCTCTCCGCCTCATCGGATGGAGGTCCATTACCGTACCGGTCGAGCTCCATCTGAGTCTGCTTCAGCTTGTCGTCTATCTGCTCTTCCAGTCTTGGGAGAGATTTCTGTAAAGTCAAACTTGCAACCATTAAAAACTAAAACATTCAGTGAGGAGCTAACATCGAGGTAATGCCTCACCTCGATGTGATGCACCAGCTCAATAGTAAGTTTCTCTGCCAGAATGGGAATGGTTGCAAGTTCTTTGTTGTACAAAGTGCTGCAAAAAGAATTAAAAAACAAAACATTTTGCAACATACAAAGTCTACCTGGTGGCACAAGAAGATTTAACTTACTGGAAATAGGGGTGATTTTTAAAGAAGTCTTTCTCTCTCTCAATGGCTTCAGTCAGAGACACCTTCTCTGTGATCTCCTTCTGGCCTCTGCATTTGACGATCATGTAGCCTTTCTTCAGCTGGATGACTTCGTTGTTGACTATTTCCACCACCGTCTCTTCCACGCCTTTGTCCACCAAGTCAGGTTTGGTCAAAATACCTGAGAGCAAGAGTATTCATAAGTTTTTAACTTCTTAACTGAGAGCCAGATGGTCATTATACTCAATAATTTCTATTTACCCAGAGTCCTCTCTCCATCAGGATCAACCTGTTGAGCCATCTTTAAAGCCTCTGTGGTCGCGATGTCCACATTGGATGGAACCACCACCAAACTGATGGTTTCTTGTTTTCTAATAAACTTGTCGATGAGTCGCTTTATCTGAAATGTCCCACATATATTGCCTAAGATTTACAATAGAAAAAATGGCACATGGCAACGCACTAGGTCAACGTGACCTAAACAGCAAGCTTACAAGCAGGAAAGCTGCTCTGCAGCAGCAGCTTTTCTGCTTGACTTGCCCAACCTGTTAGGTTAGGAAAACATCGTCACAAGCCTTCTCAGTCACTTTAATGTTCCTCTAACATTCTTTGAACAATTTACTAGGAAAGAAGCAGATTCTGAGGAAAAATGAACAATGCTGACCTGATCACCGATGTTCTCTGGTTGTCCCTTTACAGCCACCCTGGCGATGCCAGGAAGGTCGATGAGAGTCAGGTCCGGTACGTCCGGGGAAGCAATTTCCAGAGAGATGAGGTCATCGCAAATCCCCACTCCGACTCCGGCCATTTCATCCTGTGCTGGAGAGAGGAAAGAAAGATGGTTGTCCTGGTGAGTGAAGCATACAACGTGAAGAAATTACTTTAATACTTTTACCACAAAAATGCAATGTTGTACCTTCTCTGATTTTTTTCTCCACAATTGCAGGATCATTTAGCTCCTCCTCAAATTCTTGGTAACTAATCTTTCCATACCAATCCTGGCCTTCTTTCCTTCTCTTCATCTTCAGCTCGAGAGGACATCTTGTAACTATGCCTGGATTAAAGATGAGTCAAAGACAAGACAAGTTAAGGCAGGTCCAGTGAGGCTAGTGACTGTTTGGCTAACATAGCTTGAATTATATTGCAGCTAATACTAGAAGTTTACATACACCAAATAAAATAAAATAAACATTTTTATTTTCAAAAAGCCAGATTGCAGTTTGCAAATGCTCACAGGTACAAATGCCTTCATTTCTGGAGGCATTTGTAGAACTGTTTGGCTAAAATGGCCACTGGTTCATATGGAGGAAAAAGGGGGATATAAATCTGAGAGCATCACCCAGTATGGGGAAGTCTGCATCATGTTGCGAGGTTGTTTTGCAGCAAGAGGAACTGGTGCACTTCATGAAATAGATGGCATCATCTATTTTATGAAATAAAACAGATGGTATCCAACTATGCATTGTTATGTTATGGGGAAATATTGAAGCAACATCGGAAAACGTCACTCAGAAAGTTAAGGCTCATTTGTAAATGGACAATGAGCTTAAGTATACAGCCAAAGTGGCTATAAAGTGGCTTAAAAGTAAGTATGGCACCTATAGATTACCTGATGTCAGTTCCATAGAGCATTTATGGACAGATCTGAAAAGGTGTGTGAGTGAGACCAGACAGTCTTCACCTCATTCTTGAAGCATTAAGTAAATATAAATCCTTTTCTAGTTCTAGCTTCCCTAAAACAGCAGAAGCTTAAACTGATTTAACTTCAGATGGTGGGAGAGAAAAACAGAAAACTAGATACTAGATGCAGACAAACTGGCAGATTTTTGTTAAGATAACTCACTATATCTTGTTTTGTGAGTTTTTTTTGTTTGTTTTTTTGGCCTGTAATACGATTTGCATATTTTTAAAACATTTTAACAAAACTACGATAATGTAAAAAAAAAAAAGAAAAAAACTAAAAATTTGCAAAAAATAAAAATATTTTTCATATTGTTTCATTAAAACCATAGTTTTTATTTCGGCTACAGACATTAAATGACTTTTAACAACCCACCGCTTCCTCTTGGCAGCGCCACCCCGGACAGCGCCTCCAGCACCGAACTCTTCCCAGAGCTCTGGTCCCCTATCACGGCTATGGCAGGCAGCGCCAGGTCCTTCTCCACTCCCAGAGAGCGGAGGGAGTCGATCAGGTCGATGCAGGGACGCACCTTCTCCTCGTAGTGTTGATTCAATGTAGTCATTGCTTCTGATTTAAAACAAGATGATTAAACCTGAAAGTCAGTTCTGCAGCTGAGAGCAGTTTTGTGTGCTGCCTGTTTGAAAGACAGAGAGCGATAGTTGCCCTGCAGCACAAGAAACATAAACGGTCTCCGGATTTTTAAGTTTCGTTTTTCAACATCGCAGGATATTGAGGGAGAGTCAGGACGAAAGCAGCTGCTGCTGCTGTCAGGTTGAAGCCTTTTATTTATTTATTTATTTTTTTCCTTTTCTCTGTTTTAGTTTCGTTTCTTCCCCACTGCAGATGGCAAGTAAACGAAACTTAGCCACACAAAAAGTAGAGATCATTTTACATTTTCATCACAATGAAGGGTGGTACAATTAGTTTGAGGGGTGGACAATTCCAGGCCTCGAGGGCGGGTCTCCTGCAACCTTTAGATGCGTCTCTACTTCAACACACCTTAGTCAAATAATGAGGTCTGGAGAACTTGACTGCACTTAGGAGGTGATTCTGCTGTTGGATTCAAGTGTGTTGCACCAGGGAGACATCCAAGAGTTGCAAGACCAGACCCTCAAGGACCAGGATTGCCCACCCCTGCTCTACCTTCACCATATTATTTAAATAAGAAAACTTGCAAACAGAATATTCATTACACCCATTTAATAATGTCACTTTGCCGCTAAATAGAGCAGAAAATCCAGTTTTCTCCAAGGATGTACACTTTTTTCAGTTTATTGTCTGGCGTCACACAAAATAGCAAACAACAAAAACTAATCCTAGCCAAGGGTGCATAGTTGGATACAGAGTAATTTTGTGTTGCAATTTTTAATTGGAAGTCAACATTTTCATCTTTTGTAGCTGATCATGCAAAAAAAAAAAGAGAGAGAGAGAGAGAAAATAAACTGACCTCAAAATCCATAATGGTTGTTCAAAATTAAAAACAGCAGCAGTTGAAAAACATCTTACAGTTGATACCCTGTATTTTCAGGGTTAGGGACCACAGTCACCAGCGAACAGCAGAAATTCGTGAGTAGGCAGGATTTCTGTGATAAATTACTCACGTTTTATGATGGATCATTGATCAAACATACCCTGTTGAATTTATGCATGTCTGCTAGAAAGAGTGTACATGAACAAACCTTTCAGTGCTCATTGGATATTCTCCACAAAAACAACATACATATTGATCTGATATAAAAATAGATCAATGGCAAACGTTTTTGTTGTCCATTTTGTTTATTGTTTCTTCAGTACATTGGAACAAAATGCTTATATAAGTGATTTTAAGTCTCCAGAGGTGAGATAAAAACAAAGGAAAATGCATTGACAAAAGCTACAATGTGACAGAAGCTAACAGAGCAGAAACCCTATACATTTCAAAATAAAGCAGCTTCCTTATGTTTCCTTCTGCTAAACAATCAAAGCAAAGCATTTAGATCTATAGCAAAGATTTTACATGACAAAAACTTGTCTTTTTCAAAGCTTGGACATTTCTGTAAGTTCTATTTGCATAAAATAAACCACACGAAAAACCGTGCAAAAGTAAAGCTGAGAACATATTACCACTGTGCAAAACCTTCCCTAGCTGTTCAAAAAGTAACGTTTTTGATTTCATGCAACACACTAAGCTTCTGTTTTGCTGAAGTCGTATATGTTCATGCTGAATTCACTTAGCAGGATGCGTGCCTTGGAGAGACGCTTGATGGAGTTGTGCAGGAGGATTCTGTGGTTTTTTATGCCGCCGTCCTCCTGGAGCAGCAGCTCCATTTTCTCCTTGTCTTGAAGCATCTGCAGCATGTCTCTCTGCAGCTGAACGGCAGACTCCTGCAGCATCTGGTACTGGATCACCAGGGGGATCTGGTCGGCCAGACGCTGACCAGCAATCTGTGGTTGACGGAGGAGAGAGTAGCGGTGTAAGTGTAGCTCTTAAGCATCGTAGGAGCGTAGCGTCCAGCTTCTTGGTAGGGAGCCAGACCTTGCATTAGCTTTTCTTAGGAATGTGTTTTATAACTGAAACGTCTTCATGACATTATCATTCTGAGATTGCTAAAAAGTACTTTTAAAGTAGAGATTTAAAATAGATGCTATTGTTTTGGTAAGCATCTGTCCTGATGCTTCAAAGTACCAATACCCAATTTAATCTCTGGGATCTGCTCCTGGTTGTAATCAAGCCTTTATTTCTGTATTGTAGTTTCTGACTGGATCATTGTGTTCATTGCCTACTGTCTAACTTTTATGTCAGCCACAACCCCAGAGAACATTTTTTATACTTTTAATATTCTGTCTATTTTCATTCGTACAAACTGCAAAACTGTGTCATGGGTCAGGCCCATTATTTTCTTAATCTGGCAAACAAACCAGAAAAATTAAAACTCATAAAAGTAATCATAATAACAACATACTTAAATAAAACTGTAAGTAGCAAGTTAATAGATACAAGGAATGGAAAAGTAACAATTTTATTGTTGTCCATTGGCTGAAATGAAAGGTCTGGTTTCAACAGCATGTAAAATGGTTTGATTAATCGCTAAATGGGCAGAAGTCTTAAGTAAGCCTTACTTGGTAGTAGGATTTCAGGTGTCTCATCATCTCCTTCAGGTTGGCTCCAGTTTCGTTGTTGATGGGGATTTCTTCTCTCTTCCTTTTCCCCAACTTCTTGCTGTATCTGCAGTCCTGAGTGTAGACAATCAGCTCCATCTTAAACTGGGTCCGCAGCATGGACTCCGCCAAGGCTTCCTTGTCGTTACCGATGGCTTCGATCTTAATCTGAAACACACATTAGGTTTCCTGTAGACATGTTGTTCATTCCTCTACAAGGTAAAGCAAAACTATTTAGAATTACTGGAACCTCTGCATAAACATGTAATGAATTTACAGTGCTAAAAATATTGCATTCAATAGAGCATGTGGTGCTCTCGTCAAACTTGCTTCAACTCGATGTGTGCGAGAAATACACATGGGGAACTCCAATTGCAGATCCAGTCAACAAAAAGAAACCGTGTCCAAACCACTCCACTCTACATTCTTACATTTTTAAAAGTCATGTTATATATTGTCCACACCTACCGTAACCAAAATACAAACTACTGCACCACCATACAACCTAGACCTGCTTCAACCTCCCAGGGCACTCAGGTCTTCTGGTTCTGGCCTGCTCAGAATCCAATGAGCCGGAACCAAAGAACGCGGAGAGGCAGCATTCAGCTTCTATGCACCACAGAAACTGGAACAAACTTCCAGAAAACTCCAAACCAGCTAAAACATTGAGTTCATTTAAATCTAGAGTAAAAACCCACCTGGTTAGAATTTCTTTTGAACCATAATAAAGGAAACGTTGACCAACATCTTGATTTGCGTTGACGGCAAAATGTAATGTTTCCTGGTTTTCTCAATTGTTGACTATGAGATGACATGTTTGTGTTTTTATAATCTAGGTCACTTTGAACTGCCTTGTTGCTGAAATGTGCTATACAAATAAACTTAGTGATTGATTATTGGTATGGTACAAGGCACAGTAACAGAAAACTTTCTTATATGGCTCCGGCTGTCAGGAAACTTGGGGTGGGCGTGGGTGTGGGTGTGGGTGTATAATCTCAGGATTACAGGATCTTTGGCTGATTCGTGTCTGGCTCTGTGCCTGTCTCCCATCAGATGATTACCTGCTGTGGATTTAAGGAACTATGAAACAACCAGTGTGTCTGATGATCAGGCATTCTGGTTGAGCCATTGCTCCTCCCTTACCTTCTGAGTGGAAACTGTTTATGATTCCTGTTTCTTTGCTCCTGTTTACTTCTCATTCATTTCCTCCCTCACTTCTAATTGGTCTCTTCTCCAGACCCCAGTTGAATCCAGAGACCAAGACTCCCTTTGTTGAGCACATGTATTTATTGTTGAAAAATTGCTTTTAAACTTTGTGTAATTACCAATAAAAAGTTAACTGGACATGTGGCACCCTAAGGAGGCCATTTGAGAATTTATCTTTAAACTCTAAAAGCAATACCAAAGCTTCAACAGAAATCCATACAGCTATCTGAAGTACATGTACATTTACTGTTTAACTTTTATTCCAGCTTTTTAAATACACCTTATCGATCAAATCAAGATAATTTAGTTACAAAAATGTCTGAATATATCGAAAATTTTGATCTATGACATAAACAAGAACAACAAAAGACAATACCTTGGCAGTTCTGATAAGGTTAGGCAGGCCAACCAAGCTCCTCTGGGCCAATCCAAACAGCTCTTTCTTCACAAGTTCTTTGGGTAAACAAAGCGGAAAATAAGTTTTAAATTGCGTGCAAAGTCTAAGAAATTATTTGAAGTCCATTACATTGGTCCTAATTTAATGAAGTGCGTATACATTTGATTTGCTGCAAGTTCAATTTCAGACCTTTCAAAACCTTTTAATCATGATTAAAATGGGTTTTTTTTAACCAAAATTACCTATCAAAAAGAAGTATAAAAATGAAAATAGGGTTTTTCAATCATGCGACTTAAGTAATTTTTACTTTATCCCCTTCTGTATTTAGCAAGCAGGTTACTAACAAAGTTTTTTTTCCTCCTCCAACTATTAAGATACTTCAAATATTTGAAATGCAAACCAGCCCTGCTACACACTTTCCTACGATGAGCCAGTAACCTAGCAACAATGTTTTGATTTTAAACACACTAAACCAGTTTGATGAGCAGAATCCTTTTAAGAACGGCTCATTGTTGGAGAAATACAATACAGAACACATAAGTCATGAGTATGCTATACACCATGTTTCTTGTTAACTTACAAAACATACAGACGCCATGTTGTCTTTGTTCGATACAACACTATCAATTTGGTTTTTCGGGCAGAATGTGCCAGATGTCACAGATGCGCAACATAACTTATGTAACACCCATACATCTTAGCATACATGCCATGCATCAAGGAAGGGCAGTAATGTACAGTGTAGTCAAAAGTGTCCTTGTGACACTACTTAACGACACTCAACTCAATAGAGCAAAATATAGAGCTGGAGAAGAGTCATTGAAACTGAATAATCTCATCTTGTATTGGGTTGGTAGGAGATACACAAATCAGAATTTTGTGGCTGATATCCAATATCCTATTTTTGTTGATACTGACTTTATTTTTGACCTATGTCCGATATTGAGGTTCTTTGTTGGAAATTTAGATAGGACGATGATCGATGAGTGTCACTGGAAACACAAGTTTCCAGTGTCACTATTTTTAATTTCTAAAAATAGCCAAACTGTGACGCTGTCAGTCAGTCAATTGTGTAGAGAACTAGTGGCTTTAAAACTTTGTAGGCATTGTCTGTGTCAGTAGTGGTAAAATATCTGTTTTAATCAATTCAAAGCTCTCTGTTTTACACTTGACTGAATGAGAAGTGCTTTATAAGATTTGCCTGATCGAGAAAAAATCCCGAAAATAGCCAACGCTGAATGTTTTTCTCTCAGTAGCAGAGTCCACATTTAAGGATGTTGCTAGGTGAGTTTCGTATGGTGTATTGATTGATTGACTGGACAAAGTTTGGATTTCAGGTTTCTGATCAGCCATTATCCAGTCAAGTCAGGCCAAGATGAAATTGACCAATTGCAGTCATTACCCACTTTTTCTGTGCATCTCCAGGGTTTGAACTCACTGGAACATCACAAATAACATACCTGTCACCTCCTTGAGTTTTATGATTGCAGGCTCCTCCAGCTCCTTGATCTGTTCCTTCACCATGGCTTCAAACGTCTTGTAGTTGATGAAGCCTGGGAGCTCTTTCCCGCGGTACTTGCGTTCATACTGAGCCACCTCCTTCTGAATATTCCAGTTGACTGCAAGAAAATCCAAAGTAAAATCACATCATGTAGTACCTGGAGCTCTACAATCAGAAAACAAAAGACCAGATTATCTTTTAGAGACGTTTTAATGGCTTGTAAATCACTTACATGTTGTTCCGGAGTTATCAATAATTGTTTTCCAAACAGCAAACTGTTGTCTGAGTATAGAGAAGATCTTGGACTTGTATCCACATTTTATGTCCTCCCCTTTGCTGAGGTAAATGGCATCCTGTGTGAACGCCGTCACCCTCTAAGATAAAACGATGGAATGAAAAAAACTCAGTTTTGTAACACTTTTACTTCCAACATGTAAAAACTGACAGCCAGCCATTAAACTCACATCGATAAGGAAACCAAGCCTCTCTGTGCAATCAGTCGGTGGTCCACAGCCCAATTTGTCCAACTTTGCCTGAGTCTCTTTGAGTTTAGTCTCCATCTGCTTTTCCAGTTCAGGTAGAGATCTCTATAGATAGGATTGGGTGAAACTAATAGTTAAAATATCTAAAGTCATTCTAACGTAGCTATTTAACTTATTATAAGAGAAATATTGACCTGGATGTGATTCACAAGCTCCAGTGTGAGTTTCTCTGCTAGTTTAGGGACTGTGGCCAGACCATCATATAACAGAGTCCTTCAGGACATATAGCAATGATTTATATGTTATTCTGCAGCCTAAATCAAGTTGCTTTGTAAAATTCTCAAAATAAATACACTTACTGGAAATGCGAATGATCATTAAAGAAGGCGTTCTCTCTCTCGATTGCTTCAGCAAGAGACAGTTTCTCTAAAATCTCCTTCTGGCCCCTGCATTTGACAATCATGTAGCCCTTCTTCAGAGGGATGACTTCATTGCGGACTGTTTTCAGCACTGTCTCCTCTGTGCCTTTGTCCACCAAGTCAGGCTTAGTCAGGATACCTGAGCGACAAGGGAGGACTTAAGTGCCGAGGGTTTTTTTTATGAGCTGTTAGGAGATTTTGCAAAATGATTTCTTTTTACCAAGAGTCCTCTCTCCAAAGGGATCAACCTGCTTAGCCATTTGCAAAGCCTCTGTGGTTGCTATGTCCACATTGGATGGAACCACCACCAGGCCGATGGTTTCTTGTTTTTTGATGTACTTCTCAATGAGTCCCTTTATCTGAAAATTCCAGTTGAAGTATTTTAAATATGCTAAATAGTGACACATGACAACAAGTGTGACAAATTATTTGCATACAGAAACTTATATTCTGCCAAACATCTAAACCCTTTTCACCCTATAGACACCACCCCTGAGGAAATGTAAAAGAGACTGACCTGATCACCGATTCTCTCGTGCTGTCCCGCCACAGCCACCCTGGCAATGCCAGGAAGATCGATGAGAGTCAGGTCTGGAACATTCGGGGAGGTGATTTCCAGAGTAATGAGTTCATCACTGATCCCACTACCCTTTCCAGCCATTTTATTCTGTGCTGGTCAGCGAGAAAACAGGTGTATGTCCTCGTAAGCAAACTCTTTCAGCAATAAATTTCTGAACAACAAAATGCTGTACCTATTGTAATTTTTTTCTCCACAGTTGCAGGATCATTGATCTCCTCCATATGTTCTTGGTAACTGATCTTTCCATGCCAATCCTGACCTTCTTTACTTTTCTTCATCTTCAGCTCGAGAGGACATCTTGTAACAATGCCTGGATCAACAAAAGAGAGGCAACATATTAATTGTAAATCAGAGTGCTGTTCTTTTCTCTGTGTGTGAGCTAAATGAAGAAGAGTGTCTGACTGTAACTGGTTATGAGAAAGCTAAGTCATAATTATGAGATTTGCTTTCATCAAAGTGGTGGAAATGGTCTTCAAATAGACTTTCAAACTTACTTATTTGTTAATTTTCACGTAAACGCAGCTTGTGAAACTGATCATATATGGATAGGCTACCTCATGGCCAAGGACAATGGGGCATAGTGAAAGTTTCTCATTTACTCTCTGTTTGAAATTGTCAAAAAAAAAACAACAAACAAATAAAACAATGATGGACCGTCATCCCTCAATACATGCAGTTTTAAATATTTTTTTCCCCTTTTAATTCTGCATAAATATATGAGCAACTGTTTCAAAGTATAAAATGAGTTAACGAGCTCATTTTCACACCTGAGTTTCTTAATGCTATTCTTTCCACAGAATGTGTCTGTGAGCGTCTTTTAACAACCCACCGCTTCCTCTTGGCAGCGCCACCCCGGACAGCGCCTCCAGCACCGAACTCTTCCCAGAGCTCTGGTCCCCTATCACGGCTATGGCAGGCAGCGCCAGGTCCTTCTCCACTCCCAGAGAGCGGAGGGAGTCGATCAGGTCGATGCAGGGACGCACCTTCTCCTCGTACTGCTGGTTCAGAGAGTTCATTACGTCTTCTTAAAATGCTTGTCTTCTTAAAATGTAGAGAAGGTCGCGATGGGTGACAGTGATGCTCGTTGGCTGGTAGAAAAACCCCACGCTGCCCGTATAAGAGGAAAGAAGCAGAAGCTGTGAGGTAGGTTTCTATTTCCTTGGTACGTTTCGTTTCGATGTAAGGTTTTGTTTCGTGGTGCGCTGTTGCAGGCTTTTAAAGCCAGAAGACCAAATAAATTTTGCTCACTGTTAATGTAGTGCAGACTACAAGACATTATTGGTCTGGTTTCAGTTTTATGTAAACCAGATAAATGGT